>JASAOM010001047.1:0-49697 GCA_030849085.1 Borovskyia barvae
GTGACACGCCTTTTCTTCGAGTATACATCTCGTTCAGAAAGGCTTACCAAGCGCAGACGTTCCCTGCCATGTGCGCTTTGCAGACGGCATTGTGAAATGACTGCGTTACACGTTTAGTTGTGGCCCTCAGAGATGCCGATCTTTCGGTGGTGAGTTACAAACCTCTTGCTAAGGTGCGGCGCGACGTTGATAACGGGTTTGAGGACTTGATGCAACTGATGCAGATAGTGGCCCCCAAACGTTCAGCAACAAAAACTGATAAGGCATGTTTCTGGTGTGGATTGACTGGGCATCCGGCGATTCGATGCCCGCAAAGCACTGCACGCACTGCATCCACCCATGCGGTCACGTTCAGTCCATCGTGATCGCATATCCTCTCGTTCCAAGTCGTACGAGCGACCAAAAAAAAAACGTCCGAAAGCGTCGGGGTGAACGATGAGATCCCGGCCTCCGCTGGGCTGGGACCTATTTCGCCCCGGTAACGGCACCGTCGTCACCGACGCCGTCGCACCCAAGACTGACGATTCCCTTTCTGTAACCGAGGCGTGCTCGAGGGAGAAAAAAGATCAGCCCATAACAAAGTTACCTCACCTACTCAATCATCTTCGACAGGAAAGCATGAGTCTAGCTTTATCCAAAAATTCGGCGGCAGTGGTCGGCGATCGGATTTACACCAACGGAGAGCCTCCGGTCGATCCGACGTTAGCAATGCTCGAGGCGCGTGTGAATGAGGTTGTCCATCGCTGATAGGAGAAGAACACGTGAGAGCAGCGGCTATCCATTTGGTGGATGTTCGAGGAGTTTTGCACCAACATGCATCTCCCGCCGGTTTTCGAGGCTGCTGCCCTATTTTTGGAATCGAGACCATACAACAGATCGACGAAGATCCAGTATGGAGTGAATCTGCGGCTAACGCTTACCCAAGAGACTTTGATGATCGACTAATACACGCAGTGTATGTTCAAGATCTCTGCGACAGAGTCGGTCTGACACTCTGTTCCAATGAACCCCGAGGACATGCAGCGTCTAATCAACGAATTTGGTGGATCAGCAAAACAGAGTAGTGTGGCGGTCAGCTTGGATCACAGGGAGTCGGTGGATGGAGATCACAGGGATCACCACGGAAAACATGAAGGTCCAGCCGAACGGGGATGTCATCATCGACTGCGGCCCGGTTTCAAAAGCGTCGAAGAGCAACCCTTACCGATCCAGCCGTTATGTGTAGATGACAGGAGCCGATGCCAGAGATTTGCTACTGCTCCGCAACTGATTGGGGCCGGAAGAGACTCTTACGACCATGCAAGCTTCTCAGCGGTTAAAATCTCTCGGAAAGGTTTATACGGCTCACCCCATCAAGGGCGGAGCGGTGAAACACGCAAGGAAACGCATCTACAAGCAGAAATCGGACGTGCGAACCGCCGTAGACTTCATGAAGCAGAAGGATTGTTTCGACCCTTCGGCAGTGTCTCTCCGAAACACGGAAGAAAAGGTTGTCTTGACAAACGACGTACACCGTGTTACCCAGTTGATGTGAAGCCCTCGGTTTGGGAAGGATACGTGGATGGAACCAAAAAAATTGCGGGCCTTCCGTGGCCACACCATCATACGGAGGGCGCGGCACTCGAAGCTGGTATCCGTCGTGGATGAAAAACGATATCCTCTACAGACGGTGGATGTGGCTCCCTTCGACGTACATTGTTTTGCGGGCTTGCATGATGCCGGCTGTGGAGGCACGGCTTGATGAGGTGTGAAACCAGCTTAGCGTGGTTGAGGAGGATAGCGGTGCGGGTCCTTCGGACCGTCACCGACTCTGTAGGTCAGACGCGAAGGCACCAGGGGCTCGCGGTATCATCGCACCTGCTTCACACACTCCAACCAGAGGTTGGGCGACTCACTTTTCTGTGGTGGAAGAAAAGGCGTCAGGCACGCGGCGGCGGTGGATTGCGTGGCCCCGCGAAAAAAATGATGCCAGAAAGTATACGGCTGACGTTCCGTTGAGGCGCTGCCTTTCTGCCGTCCAGGCGGTGGTGGCCATGTGTCTTGATCTCAAGGCATCCCTCTATCAAGTCCCGATGCCTCTCGAAGCCCCCTCTTTCGTTCGTTGTTTAGACGAGGATGGTGAGTTGGTGGGGCTACAGAGACTTCCGACGGAGTGTAGAGCCAGTCCGGGGATTATGCAGTTATTGATGGTCACAGTTCCTGGACACCCGATGGTTGTGCGGTCAGAGTACTGAGTGCCTCCTGAGGTCTACATAGATGTGTGGATAGACAACATAAAGTTGACAGGAGATGAAACCTCCGTCCGGGCATGGACGTCGAATGTAATGTGAGCTGCGGAAGATGCCGGTATGACCTGAAGGGGGGGGGGAAGGCGCCGGCGGCAGTCCACCAGAGCCCTTTTGTTGGAGTTTTGGTTTGATCAGCTCCACAAGAGTGTGCGTTTTGGAGACAGAGCGCATCGGCACATATGGGGGCACACCGACCAGGGCTCGCCTGACGGTGCGTGAGCTGGAGGTATTCGACTCACGCGCCGTTTTCGCCGCAGCAGTTTTGGGGATTTGGCTGGTGCGTTATTGTTTTCTCTTCGAATTTATTCGTCGCCGATGGAGCGCCTTGAGCCGCGGCATAACGCAATTGGATGCTCTTTCAGATTTATCGCCAGCGGCTGTGCTAGAAGAAGCCCGTTTGTTAAATATTTTGCGTCGGAACGAGGTGCACCGGATCCAGCGAGACGAGGGTACACCGACCGGAACTCTGACCACGAATGCGTCGTACGCTGGTTTGGGTACAGTGGTGTTCCTTGAACACGGAGGGGTGTTCATTAACAGGGAGCGATGCTGCACACCGCCATGGCTGATCGTGCAGGCTGAGGCGCGGGCAGTTCTGAACGGGCTTATCGTTTTTCGTCAGCATTTACCAACGGCACGACGCATCCTGATGGGCAACATCTCAGTGCTGCCTCCGGCTCGAAAAGGGATGACAAGATCGCAGGCGATGGCGTCCGAGTTAGTTAAAGTGTACGACCTGCATGAGTCATCACGCATTACGACCACAATCCAGTATGTACGTTCCGCAAATAATAATGCAGAAAAACCTTCCCGGGGTCAACCTCTGAATATGACGGACTTGGTGAGGGGGTATGAGAAGCGAGGCGGAGACAGGGATCCTTTGATTTAACAAAGCCTTAATTTCTGATTTGCCGCTTCATGCATAATGCTACCTACAGGGAAAGGGACAAATAGCAATAATAGTTATCGTCACTGCAATCCCAGTAGGGTGGATGCTGGGGTTGTGGAAGCAAGTCAGGCCGCAAAAGGCCTGGGGTATGAGAATGGCAGAGATGTCACGGCGCTATGTGTGCTTTGCCGTTTATCGAAGATAAAAGTCAAAGGAGGAAAGGGGAGAGGAAGAATGTAAGCTGTCAAGCGCTCGGGATTTGCATACTGGCGCCGCGTACCCCTCTCGGGCTCACATTGGCTTCACGCCACTTCGCGCNGGTAGAAAGTACCAGCGCGAGTATTGAGTACGGATACTTAATCAGGTAATGCAGACCTCTCAAATCTACCTTGCCTCCTTGATTCCTTTTTGCCTTGGCAGCGATCCTTTCGCAATAAATTTCATTCCCCTTTGAAGTCCAGTGGAAACTTCCAACCAAGAACCTCGTCCTTATTTGTTAAAAACACAGTCCTAATGGTGGAAAAAAAAGAATTCCACCATGCAACATGCGCTTGACGCTTTGCCGAAGATAAAAGTCAAAGAGGGAGAAGAAGAGCCGGTGGGCGTTTCGAAATCCTCATTCTAGTCCCCGAGGGGCCCTGTGCATCCGCATTGCCCCAAACGCCCGGCGCCTTTTCAATAAAAATCACTGCGACTTCGAGAGGTCTAGAGTTCCCTCCATAGGAATACAGCCAAACTTCTGAAGAAGACCGCATGGCGGTACACAAAAAATCCCGAAGTCACCTGGGGAGCCTGGCGGACCAGAAGTGAGTCATTATCCGATGAGCACAGACATACATAGAGAGGTAGAAACCGGGCCGGCGGAACATGTGTCCAACCAGAATGCTCACAGAGGTTGCAGAACCAGCGCGAAGTAAATCACACCCACCGGCACAAAGGCACAGGGGATTTGAAACTTTAATCAGTGCATCCTGCTGGGGGCGGTGTTTCGTTTAGCGGCGGCCGGCTCTCGCCGGGGGCGCTGAAGGCTAAGAAACGTGAGAATCCCGGTTGGAAAAAGATGGAACGGGGTTTGAACGCAGGTGACGTGAAAGAGCAAAGTTTAACATCTGGATGCACGGCAAACTAAAAGAAGACACCCACACTCACGAATATCGGCGGTGAAAAATGAGGGGAGAAACAGGATTCAACTACAGGAAAACAAATGAATGAAAACATAAGCATGCACTTGGAGCGTGGACAGATATAATCAACAAGAGAAGGGAAAGTCATTTTACCCAACGATACAAAGTATAAAAATACAATTTTCGTTGTCAGAGCTTTCACTAAAATGCAGTGCGCTTTCCCTCTGATGATAGGGGATACCTCAACGGAGTATCAGGGTCTATTACCCCTTTCATGAGGGGAAAGACAGGGCCTCCTATCCCTGCTGGAGCCGAAGCCCCTGGGGGGGTAGCAGGGTCTAGTGCCTACCATGTAGGGAGGTAGGCACGAAGGGTCAACCCCCACATCTCGTGACTCGATGTCAATGAACAGGCCTGGGTTTTAGCCACCGATCGGAGCGACCTGCGATCATATTAGTATCTTTACACCAGCCCAACAGTAGAAATCATGTCCGCATATTACCCACCCATCCTTCTAAGGCTACGAAACGTTCCTCTTCGCCCAGACCTCTCCTCTCACCGGGCAATTCTCTGGAAAGATGTGTGCATCTTTTCACACGAACATAGGGATTCACAACCGTGAGAGGGGTGTTGGCCACTGGGTATGTAGAGGGGCGCTTCGAAGGCACCCCTTAGTGGGTGGAGTTCGTAAATTTAAATTTTCTACGGAAGAAGCGAAATGCTAAACATTATTATTTTCGAAGGGGCCAGGAGGCACACTATGGGGGGTGCGGGCGGCTTCTCAAAGTTACAGTAAATTGTAACAAAATGACACAAGCGCCGTACAGCGCGTGAGTGACGTGAGGCCAATGTGAGCCCGCGAGGAGCACGCGGCACCCAGCATACTGTTCCGAGCACTTGCCGGCTTAAATTTTCCCTTTCCCTTTCCTCCTTTGACTTTTATCCTCGACAAACGGCTGAGCACACACAGCGCCGTGGTACGAACACGGAGGGGGGGCAGTCCTACCTGGAAAAGCATGGCGTGCTCGGTTTCAAACCCGCGACCTCACTTCCGAAAAGACGGGTCATTGCCACCAGGCCATTTGGACTGGTGAACCCGGGGTGAGATTGGACTGAGGTCCCCTGAAATAACATTCAGTTACACAATAACAAATTCCCAAACAGCATCAGCCTAGTAACACACATTTTCTTCTGAGTGCGCAATTCTTTCGGAGAAGGTGGCCGTGTGGGAACTTTTTTTGTGAATGGGCGGGGGTCCGGGGGGGCCGCGCGGCCCCTTCTGGGTTTCATCAGAAAGCCCCCCCCCCTTTGGACCGTCTGGCGCGAATATTCCCCACTTTGGTTGCGGTTCACAAGCCTTCATTATCTAGCGGGGACTAAACCTTCTACCTGGAGGAGGGGTCACTTTTCGAATCTGAATATGACAAGCTTTTCTTGCTGGGACCCCCCATCTCAGATTGTTAGCGCTACACACCAAATGGAGACAAACAAGCATTTTTGCTGGATTGGCAATGGTATTTCGGACTCTCGTGAGTGAAGCGGGCACGTTTGTAATACTCGGGTAAGACCCGGTATAACTTCCTGAACGGTTGCGTTTCCTGGAGGGGAAATTTAGTTTCCAGACATTTCGTTCAGGTAAACCAAGTTTTCGGGTGAAAGAGGAATAGTGCGTACCCTATCCACTCTTCTCTCTGTCTTATCATTCCCTTTGCCTTTTAATTGGCTTCGATAGTCCAGCGTTACTCTCTCTCACAAACCATCAGAGCCACCTCTCCATAAAAACTTACCATATCGGGTTTTTTCGAGCTTGCACACCCGCCCCTACACAAGCGAAAAAGCGTATCTTGCTAATGAGTGAATTTATGATGAATCCTTCTTCTCGATGATTCAGTCCCAGTTCATGTAATGTATTGTCCCCAATTATTTCCAATTTGCACTGTTTTTCCTAATTCAACAATCACTTCTTTATGGCGAGTCTATCTTCTTTTAGTCTTCAAATATGAATCTTTACTTCCCATTTTTCTGAAGACGATGTTTTGTACGTATCTTGCAGTATATCTTTATTGCAAGTGTTATTTCTTCCGCACTGTGTTCACCTCTTGGCTTTTCAGTCTGTTTTTTCTCTCTTTCACCGGAGGGTCAACGAGCTATGCTGGATATCCATCGGGAAAAGGTACCCTCCGGTGCCGAGAATTTCCACCAACTCACCCCGGTAGAGGCAGAAAGAAAGTTGCAATACATATATAAGAACAGGTGTATTGGTGAACCCAACAGAGTTTTCTTTTTAATTCTCAGTGGGTTTTGTCAATTTTTCTCTTTTGATTCCAGCAAACTTGTGAGAAATTTTTTATTGCCCTGAAGTACCTTTTCTTTGTCATTTTGCTGCGTTCGGCTCTTTTCTTTCCTGTTTGTCGCCGGTATACAAGTGCCAGGGGGTGCTCCCCGAAGTCACCCTTCCACCCTCCTGTTGAACATGTTCCCTCGCGCCGTGTCCACTTCTCGATCATTATTTTCCATCACCAGGATTCTCACTTTTCATCGTTTTTTGGTGTCCTTCGCGAGGTACTGGTGCTGGTGAACCGGACCCCCCCCTCCCTCATCGGAATGCTTCGGAGAAGGTGTGGGGTCCTGACACCGTTTGGCTGTGGCGGTGTTTTTTAAAGTGAAAAACCCCGTGAGCATTCCCACCCCAGGCCTGATTGTCTCCCCTGTGCCCATGCGGGCGGCTTATTTCTGATGGGCCTAGCGTGTCCGGTGGCTTTGGGATGGTCCGGGTATCGCCACGCAGTCTGTTTTCACTAAGGCTCGGCTGTTTCCTCTGGGATGGTGGCGTTCGGCCTCCCAGGGCCGCGGTGGTTGCAACGGAGCGGCATTGGAGCCGTGCAGTGTGCTTCCTAGGTGGACCCGCCGCGCCGCGTGTGCTGATCTCGAGTGCTCCACGGCGTGCGTTCTTCCTTTGACTTTTATCTTCGAAAACCGCAAAGTTCACACGGCGCCGCAAAACTTGCCGACTTGCTTTATTTTCGTTTCCGTGATGCATCCAGGTTTTCCCGCCGGTGCACCGCGCTGTCGGGTGGATGGTTCACCTTCTCTCGCTTGGAAGACCTGCTCTTTCC
Organism: Borovskyia barvae; assembly: GCA_030849085.1. NCBI lineage: Eukaryota > Euglenozoa > Kinetoplastea > Trypanosomatida > Trypanosomatidae > Borovskyia > Borovskyia barvae. Next base: position 7,418 of record JASAOM010001047.1, read on the forward strand.
TTTTGGTGGTCTTTGGGGCGGTTTTGCTTTTGGATGAACCACATTCTATCCTCAGGGATCATGTCGGCCGGGTTCCTTTCTCAAGCATACGCTACCAGCTAGTAATTCCCCACCAAAGGGGCCGGCGCCTCTTCTCCCCCCAGAGGGGCGGTGATCTTCCGCCCACAAAGGGTTGGGTCTGTCTCCGAACAGGAGGCGGGGCCCGCAATTATCCGCCGGGTGGGTTCCGTGGAGGAGGGTGTTGGGTGCGTGTGGTTCTTTCCATACGGGGGGGGGGGCCGCCGGCGTGTTGGGGGTCCTAGAGGAGGGCGCATGCCGCCCACCCACCCCTTGGGCTTCCTGCCGGGGCATCCAGCCGGCGGACAGGGGTGCATTTTTCTTCTTTTTCTTTGCGATGTGTCGGCGTGCCCGGTGCCGCCCTGATTTTCACCCGCTGTGGATACTGAAAAAGAAAGACAAAAAAGGAAAAGCCAGAGGGGGCCACACAAAAGGAGGGGGGGAGGGAGCGTTGCTGGCGCGCGTCCATCGCGCCTGCAGACCCAGCACAGCTGGTCAGGGGATGGGGGAACAGATGAGAAAAAAGAAAAAACTTGCGGCTCCACGCCCTGCGAATTGGCCAACGACACCAGATCCCTTCGCTCCGATTGTATTTTCCCGCATCATCGTTGTGAGGCTGATAGGATATCCCGACGAAACAAAACAAAACGAAGAATAAATAAACAATTTACAGCACACATGCGCACATATCCGTGCACTCACTGATCAGTTACCTAAATCAGTGTGTCTGTGCGTTCGCGTTGCAAGATGATACCCAACCTTGGCCTATCATCCCGTTCCCTACTCGCCCCCTTTTGTTCCTTTCATAGCCCTCGCTTTGCCCACTCACAGGAAGGTCGTGGCGATGGGTTGGGGGTGGGGGCACCAATGTTGAGGCAAAGGGTCCGCGGGCAATGGAAGCCTGCCGCAATGCTCGACGCACAGCGATGGGATTCAACACGCATCCGCCGCAGCGGTCACATTCAACCCCCCCCCTCCCTTCCCTTTTCGTCTTTCAATGCACGGAGTGACACCATGGCGTTACCGCGCATCGCCTCGTCGGTTTTTTTTTTCCGACTGCCATCTCCCTTTTCTGAGAATTAGATGGACTCTTTGGGTTCTTCCACGTTGGCGGCGGCCGCGATAGCCTGCGTCAGGTCCGCTAGGATGTCTTCGATCTGCTCAATCCCGATGGAAAGGCGGATGAGGTCGGCAGGAAGGGTGCGCTTCTCCTTGGGGATGGAGGCGTGCGACAAGAGACACGGCATTTCCAGGAGCGAGTTGCAACTGCCAAAGCTGACGGTGAGCTTAAACAACTTGCAAGCCCGCACAAACGCGTTGGAGCGTTGGATGCTGCCAGTTTCGAAGGACAATACGCTGCCTGGACCGAGCGTTTGGGAGCGATGGATAAAGAAACTCTCCTCCGTCAGTGAAGAGACTTCACGGCAGGTGACGGGGTTCATGCCAGCGTAGTGCAGCCGCTTGACGACGTGGAGCTGCCGCGACAGAAACAGGGCCACCGCCACGGCGTTCAACTCTTGCTTTTCCACTCGGATGGAGAGCGTTCGAATGCCACGTAGAAGCAGCCAACAATCGAAAGGGGCGAGGGCGTTACCCTGCGCATTTTGGAGAAAGGCAACCCGCTTCACATCCTCCTCCGCTTTCACGCATACGATGCCACACATGGTGTCGCTGTGACCGCAGAGGAACTTGGTGGCACTGTGAATAGAGAAATCGCAGCCGAGGGCTAGCGGTGTGCAGCGCAGGGGCGACATCATGGTGTTATCGATAGAAACTTTCACTTTGTGTGCATGGGCGAGCTCACAGACGGCGCGGATGTCCACAATGCGCATGAGGGGATTTGTAGGACTCTCCAAATGCAAAAGCTTCACATTCAAGTGCTCGACGAGCGCCGTTCGCACTGCCTCGATGTCCCATGTCGGCACGAAGATGACCTCGATATTGAGCGAGGAGGTGATCTGCGTCAGCAGGCGGTGCATCCCTCCGTACAGGTCACTGCTGGCCAGGATGGCATCGCCGGCGCTCAGCGTCGTTACAAGTGTCTGCAATGCAGCCATGCCGGACGAAAAAGCGAAGGCCGCGTGGGCACCCTCCAAATTGGCGACGAGCGTCTCGATCGCCGTACGAGTCGGATTGCCACTCCGGCTGTAATCATAGGGCCCGAATTCCTCAATATCGGGCTGCACAAAGGTTGCGGTTTGGTAGATCGGCATCGAGCTGGGATGGTAGGGGTCGTTGGGACAGCCATCGAAGATCACCACCTGCGTGCTGGGGTGCTTCGCGGCGGTGTCGAAGTGCGGCCGTTTGGGGTACGTGGGCAGCTCACTGTAGTCCGTACCTCTGGGGAATTTGTAGCTGACCGGCAGCATGGCCTGCTCGAGATACTGCCGTTCCTTCTCCAGCGCCGTGAGGATCGTGCGGTTCATCGGAGTCTTGGCGGCGCTGATGGCGTGCATCATCTCCACCTGTAGCAGTTTCTCGTGTAGCAGATGGTTCTCCGCTTCCAGCTTTGCAATGCAGTCTTCGTTCTTGCGACAACAGCAACATCGTTCCTCGTTACAGCCATCCGGTGATGACTGACGGGACGCCGAGTCGACGGGTTTTTGGAGCATTTTCTAACGACTAACGATTTTGGTGAAAGGAGAAGAAGGTGGGGCTAAGTTCGGTATTCGATTTCTCCTTTTTTTTGGTTTTTGCGCGTACCCGTGCGTTGTATTGTCGATCGACATATACCTACATATATCCTTGTATATATATATATATATACAAGGCGCGTAGGGTACCAACAGGAGGAGCCCGTGTAAAGAGAAAAACTCAACGAAAGAGAGGGAAGGATCACTATCCGGAAGTACACGCCGGCCTCGCGTATTCTCGACGGTGTTGGTGGACGACAGCGGGTGAATGTGAGGGAGCGGAAATGATGTTGCAAGAGTAGTCGACATTTGCGGCTCAGCACGAAGAGAAGGTGTGCGGGCTCGTGTGACCGCGTTTCCGGGTGGGAAGTGGGGGTTCATCCGTATTCGTTTCGGCATGGTGCTCGCGGCTGCTTCCTCGGCGCTCCTCTGCTCACTTCGCATTCGTTGCCGGATTCGCTTGGGCAAGACACCGGCCCTTTTTTTTTTGTGGGGTCCTTGGAGGGGAAGTAACACTCAAAGACAGGCGGTGGAGATTTCGACGCGTCCGTGGCGTGCTGCAGCTTAAACATACCGAACACGTTGTGGAACCCGCAGGCGAGTGCGAACAGAAACCCCCCCCCCCCCAAAAAAAAAAGGGAAAAATTTAACGACGGTGGGGCACACACACACACACAGAGTGAGAGAGGCGCGCGCGCTCATCCTTCCGTCGCTCGACAAGAGCGCCACTGAGCAGGGTAGAGCGTGTCGAGTAGCCCTGGTGGCAATATCCGAATGACGAAGTTAGAAAGAAGCGTTCGGCCCGTTGCTCGGTGGAAGGGGTACGGCATGCAAGGCCTTTGACAGTTCACCGAAAGAGCGTCATGGGTACAATGAAGTACCCCAATATGGTTGCCGCTACTCGTCTTCCTCTCAAATCCTTGGAGACATTTTATCTACACCGTGGCTCCCTCACGAACGCCGACCTCAATCCTCTCTTCACAGCGTCCATCCAGCGAGCAACGTAAAAAAGCGAAAACACCGGAGGAGGCTTCCCAGGAATGAACCCGGTATCATGTCAGATCGCGATACCTAACAGGGCATGCTATGAAGGAGCTATCCGCACTACCTGACTCGCGCATATCCGCTGCCAAGACGTTCCTGGAGGTAGCTGCGGATAGCAGCTCGCTTGCCAAGGCATTTGTTTTGTTACGATCTTCAGTTTCTGGTTTTCCATTGCTCATCTCTATCTGAGTATTACTTGTGTTACTCCCGCCCTCTCCTCAAGCTTACACGTCAACGATACTCTGAGTTTCCTTCTGGGATTCGGTAGCAAAAAAAGCTCAAGTACGGATGAGAGATGTGTGGTACACCCCATGATGAGGTTCGCCAAGAGGCTGCAGTGATCAGGTATGAGAACCTGGTGAATGGATCTGATCAGCCGGGACAAACAGAAGTTTCCGTGGGCCCCAGAGTGGCGCGCCATCACGGTGGATATAATCAAAGCCGTGAGGTGGCCCGCTGGCGTTTACAAGCTTGTGCTGCATGACTTTGTTACCCTCATAGGCATTCTATATCACAACCATGAGCTCACTGACAAGTCATGTGCGTCCCCGCGCAGCCACCCTTGTGAGGGATTGTCTACCGCTTGTGCCACTGACAGCGAGATCAAAGACGCCCTGACCGCGCATGGGCCAGCACGAAATGCACAGAGCCTCACCCTGATTAGGGCCACTAAGATTCATTAGTGGAAAAAAAATCATCGCACGGGTAGCCAGAATGTGACACACCTTACGGTGCGAAGTTGATTCCAACTACGCTGAGATGATGGTAGCCCACTAGTTCGACACGAGGATGATCTTGTCGAACCAATGGGTTACCATCCACACAGCCGAGATGAAATGTCAGCTGAGCGGTGGATGCCATGGGTATCGCTGAATATGGAGGGCATACGTCTTCAGAGATGCGGTTGTTTGTTATCAGGGTATGTCCGTCGAGGACACTCTTTTGTTGGTGAGAGCTGACAGCACGTTCATCAGTGAGGAGTACCACTCAGACGGCCTACAGCGTGTAGGACGGAACTCTTCCCAGGCCGTAGCGAAGCTCCATCTGTCGATAGCTGCGGGGCAGTTTACATGCAGTACATTACCACCCGCATGACCTTTTTTGTGTTGCAAGCTGCATACCGGCCGATGTTTCGCCTGCTTGATCGTGGATGGGACTAGGATGTACAGCAGTGTGGCATATTAGTTGGCAAGCAACTGGTGGAGAGCCCCTGGTGGTGCATCGCTGACCCCGTGTACGCGAGTTATGAGGACAAGACATACGACGCGATCTGCCTCACGGACCCCGCAACGCATGGCTGGGGAGCACTTGCCCAGTACGCAAATGACACCACGGATATCCTTCAGCAGCGCTGGTTCTCCCATCTTCATCCACATCATGTGATTCGCGGTAGACAGAACAGCACAGAGGCTCCTGGCTCACTTCCCAGCGACAAGCATTTCACGACATGCCCTTCAGTGCATGCGGAGCCACGAGCGGCCATGCCACGTCTCTCGTTTTCCTCTTGTGCGTGGGCTGTTGACGCGACGAGGACCGGTGCTGCGCGTAGCGCTCGTTATGGATGATAGCGCCGGGGATATTGCACGAGTCGCTTCACGATGAGGCAATGGAGTGGCACGACACCGTACACCTGAGTGTGTGCGTGTCAACGGGTAAGGACTTCTCGTGAGATGGTTAGATCTGGTGGTTCGGAAAGGTGATGACCGGTGGTGCAGCGGTGACTGTGTGATAGCGCGAATATTCCTGTTCGGAAAATATTGTTGCGGATGCTGTGAATTTCTTGTCCTCTCCACTGCCTCTTCTCCTCCTCCGTGTCTCCTTGCTGCGCTCTCACATATGCAACTGATAACACACGATAACGAATCGTGTAGCTTAGCACGAAAGTCACGGTGAACACGTGCGCGGAAAGTCATTTTCGAACCCGCCCACTCACCCTGAGGATGCTCCGTGCATGAGCGGTGAAAGTGGCGCGTCCACGGTCACGTGGCGTCCACCAGTGTTCGTGTTGTTTACCGGAGAAACGAGTGCATCGGTGCGCGTTCGGAGTCCGGTTGCGCGTGTCACGAGTCGCTGTGCTTGGTATTTAATCTACTCTATTCTCCCATTGGTTTGTTCATCCTTTTGGTAGTTCGGCACTTTCTCGTCGGGTAGGCTTGCCGCGGTTCCTTTGTATTTTTTTGCCCCTTCTGGCGCTCACCATGGCCTATTTTCTGTCCTCTCTTCCATGGGCTTGGTTAGGCTCCCCCGTAGCTCTGTGTGATCTCTTTGTTTCGCCTCGACGTGGCCCCGACTGGCTCCTGCTGAGCCCAAAGTTTGGCTCTTTCCGGGCTGTGTCTTCGCTTCTGCTTCATACCGGTTGGAGCTGCACGTTAGGCTTCCTCGTTTCATTCACGTTCTACCTTATGTTGTGTCTTCGCTTCGGTTGCATCACTTTCTTATGTTCACAATGTGTTCCCTCGAGCGAAGAAGCGGTGTGAGCGCTCACCGAGGGAATTTGTTTTCTCGAAGAGCTCTGAACAATTTTCGAGGGCCCGGTGTGGACCCTTTGACGCTGCGAGTCATCCTGGTAAGAGCCGCGAGCACACTTGTGCAATTCATTGTTGAAATGCCGGTGTATCCGGATACTGCATAAATCTGTAACGAATCGTATAGTCGAATCTCCACTTATCTCTTCTTTGTTTGATGAGAATGCGGTCCGTCTCGGTGCACCCCGGGAAAGCCGGGCGTTGTGTATCCTCTCGCGGCACCGCCCCGTTGACTCTAACAGTTTCCTGTATTTTCCATGGATGGGCTCCATGTGGCCGGCACGATCGGGAGACACCGTGAAGGTACGCACTGCGACTGGGCATCACCATCGCAACTTCTCGCCGCTGTGGTGGATGCGACTGCGCTGCATTTTTTAGTTTGCACGCCGTTTCCGTTCCGTCGGACGATGTATCCTGCCTTCTTCTTTCTTTCGCAGGGTGTGACGTGTGTGATGGCGATAGTTTCATTTTCTCTTGCGCATGTCCGTTCGGTGTGCATCCACCGCGTGTTTCCTCCCCGCGGACGTTTGCGCTGTGTGACCCTCGCTCATGCTAGCGTGTGGCGCGCCAGGGTTCCTCCACAGCGGTGCCCAACGCAGAGGGTGAGCCCCCAACAAGAATACGACGCGGTGACCCGAGCGACTGGAGGCGTCGCGGGGCCGGTCGACAAAAATGGGGACGCAGGGTGGCGGGTGTAGTCGCGCGCCTCATTAACCTTTCGATAATCTGTCGTTGCTCCGTTACCTGCCCCTTTTTCACCACCTCTCTCTGCCTCCTTCACACGCCGACTTCCTGCGCAGCGACATCCCCTGCAGAAGGATGATGGCACGAACGTGCGAGGTCGGCGTTGAAGGGAGAAGAGCGGGGGAGAGAGAGCGCTGCCCGGGTGGAGAGAATAGTAATGAAATGCGTGCGTCTCTGTCTGTGGGGATGAAGCGTGGCTCTTTTTGGGAGGCTGGCGGACCCGGAAGACGACCGCCGGCAAACGGTGAGGGGAATGCAAAAGGCAGCTGGGAGGCGGGTGAGTGAGAGGACGGCGCTCTCGACCCCTCCCGGCACCTCCCCACGGCCGAAGAGGAAAAAGACAAACACGGCGAGGAAGAATGGAAGAAAGAGGGGTGGCAGCACACAAGAGGCGTAGAGGAGGGCGCGGAGAAAGGTTGACCGCTGTGCAGGCGCGTGTGGGGAGACGCGAGAACAGCGTCGAACGTGCCACGCTGCAGGCACACACCATACACGTCACCACATGTACACACAAACACACACAAACGATCGGATGTGCAGTTCCGTATCCACCGCTGATGGCTTCGTCTTGGATCCTCAGAGGAAACAACAACGAAGGCCACGAACTGTCCTCCCACGGCCCCGCTCTGGCATGCGGGAGGGGAAGGGGAGATGAAGGATAGCCACCCCCCCCCTTTACGCAGTGCGCTCCTTTCTTGAATTCTGGACACGCACCACTACATATGTATCCATAGTCGGGTAAGGGAGGGGTGCGGCTCTCGTTTGCCACAATAGTGAAAATGAATTTCGCAGATCAATGCGAAGGGAGAGGCGCGCTTCGACCTTCATGTGTCCTGGAGGAGAGATGAAGTGGGTGGTGGCGATGATGGAGATGGTGGGTGAGGGAAAAGAAGGAGAGAGATGAGATACACGGAGGATGCGCAGGATAAGAGAGAAAGGAGAGGAGGGGAAAAATGAAGAGACGAGGACATGCAACCACCTATCCCCTCCCCACGCTTTCCTCTCCTTCAACGCCCTTTTCCCCTGTTGCGTCCTTCTTTGTGTTTTACCTCCTCACCACCACACTCGGGCGCACGCGTGGGCGCTCCCCTCGGAATTCTCTTCTTCTCTTGCCCCTTTTCCTCCTTCGAGAGAGACAACACAAAGTAGAATCTGCAAGTTCAGTCGGTCGAGGATTCTCTCTTCACTCACCCCAGCGAATCAACAAGCAGCTCTGCATGGTGACAGGCCGGATTCGATGTGGGCGCCAGGGTGCGCCTTGCTGCTCTATTTCTCCACCTCGCCCCTTCTCCGATATTCAAACCATCCCATTCGCTTTGTTTCTTTACCATGCGCATATATATATATATATAAATACTTATTAGGTGTTTCGCACTCGTTCCTTTTAGCAGAACTTCGCTTGGGAGAAGTCCATCTCCGGGTGGGCGTCCATGAACTTCTTGAGCATGGCTTGTTTGTTCTGCTCGTCTGATGTGGGCTTGCCCATCATCTTCTGACGCTGGTCGTACATCATCTTCTCCACCGTCTGGCGTGTATCGCTGTCCAGGTCGTCCAGTTTGGAGTTCTCCGGTACCACCTTCTGGAGATCGATCTCTGGATCACCCACGAGAATGGTCTTCCACCACTCCATCGAGTTGGCCTTGTAGAGCGTCACGACGGCCGTGCTGCCATCTTCGATGGTCCACATGCAATCCTCAGCACGTACCTTGCCGTAGAGTTCGCCGTCAATGATCGGCGGCTGCCCTTTCATGCCGACCGTCAGGTGGGTACTGGTGATGACCACGCTCATCTGTTTTCCTTTCACATGTGCTGCTGGTAGTGGCACGCGCACCTCCGCCTCCTGCAGCGTCTGCGAAAAAATGTATCGCTCGTAGGCAAAGCCGTTCCCCGCGGTGGGCGGCAACCCTCGCGGAGCATCGCCGTTGTCTGCGAATGCCTCGTCTGTCGTCGCGTCCTTCGCCGCGGCAGCCGCCTCCTTTTGTGCCTTGGCCTCTTCTATGGCCCGCTGTTTCGCCTCCAACTCTTGCTTCCGTTGTGCCGCCTCCCGTGAGACGCGCGCGGCCGCTTCGGCGTTGAGGTCCTCTTCATCCTCCAGCACCTCCACACGAGATGAGGCAATAGGGGTATCCTGCTGCATCGTTGCTTTACGCTGGGCCGCTTGGGCCGCCGCTGCCGCCTTACGCTGCTTCTCCTCCGCGATGGTGAGGTGACGGTCCATGGCTTGCTGAATGCTTCGGCGAGCCAACTCGGGTTGGGAGAAGAAGTCCGTCTTGCGGCTCAGGAACGAGAAGAAGGTATCGAGGATGCCATCGATGCCGTCCTGCTGCTGTGCAATCGCAAGCAGCATCGAGTCGAAACGCTCGTCGGCCATGATGCTGCAAAGAAAAAAAGGCGTGGGGGGAGGCAAAGGAGAGGGGGAGCCTTGCGGCGTTACAGGAGAGATGAAATAAAGAAACAGAAAAAGAAGCGGCAATGGTGCACTGTGTGGGATAATAAACCTGAGGTGCGTATATGAATGGGGCGGGACGAGGGGGAAGCAAGAGAGGGGGGTACGTCAAAGAGGAGGATTAAAAAAGATGGGGAGGAGGAGAGGGGGGTGGGTGGGTGGGAGGAGGAGATCTTCGATGGCAGCCAAGCAGGCAGCCCACAGCGCAAAAGGATGAAGTTCATGGCTGCTGTTGCCCCCCCCTCCCTCCTCCCTTCCTTCTTCTCATTCACAAATATTCCTCCCCCATGGAAGGTCAAAGCAAAACAAGAGTGTGGGATAAGAAGATGTGTGTGTGTGTGTCGCGGCAATGGGGGAAGACACTGTCGGGTCGTCTCACTTGCTTCAAGTGCATCGAGGGTCGCTACCGCCGGTGCTGGCAGGAACGATCGTGCGAAACGATCAAGGTAAGCAGAAAGATCCTCGTGATACTAGACACGTCATACATGCGACATTGTCACCTCCTTTTTTAATTGTGAAGAGAAAGCGAAAACACAAAACAGGGGAGGGGAGGGGAGGAGGAGGAGAAGGGTGGCACGGCCGTCACCGCCACAACGAACACCCAGACACATACACAGACCGAGCGAGAAAGAGGGAGAAAGGCAAGGACGTGGGCCAACGCTAGCGCCTCCCCCCCTCCAGATATGGGATTTCGTCATTGGCGGGTCCTCTCTTTCCTTCCGCCTTTCTCACCCTCTTGCCTTCCTTACCAGTATACCCCCCCCCCTCTCCCTTCCCTACTCTTTCTGCAGCTCTCAACAGTGAGAGAAGTCGATAATGTCGGTGATTTCCCCCGCCATCCAACGCATGACGCGCTCCTTTATCTTCAGCTGATCCTGCTGCTTGTAGAAGACGGGTCGCTGAAATTCTCTCAGAAGAAAGTTTCGATCCTGCATGAATTCGTGAACGGAGGAGACGCCGACCATGCCACCCGACCAGGGCGTACAGCCCACCGCATCGTCCACACCGAGGCGCACGTGGATGCGAGGGATCTGCAAATGAGAAAGTTGGAGACCGTCGCGCGAGTGCAAGAAGACCGAGGTGGGGTTGTTCACAATTGAGTTAAGCTCGCGGAAGAGTGTGCGGGATTCGATATCGCTGCTCCCGTAGCACCGTAACACCGGGAGGTTGGTGCAGCGCCCCAGGCCGAATATGTTGGGGTGCTCAAAGAACTGCATAAGCGTACTCACGCGGTAGTGGCCATCCTTCATCTCGTGCTCGTGCAAGATGTTCGGCGGCCTCTTTGCAGCCGTCGCATTGCCTACCGTGTCCCATTGGATGGGCCGAGGTGTGTCACCCGTGAGCGCGAAAACGTAATCAAAATTCTCCTCGACGTCATGCCCCTCCACTGCACCGCCTTCTTCGACTGCATCTTGCTTCCCGTAGTACACCTGCTGGAGGATGGACTGCGGACGCCGCACCTTGCTGTGCAGCAGGTCGTAGTGAACGGTGAATTCATCTGGGACGACCCTTTCCCCGTGGGAGCGCCACACGAGACGGGGGAGCGTGCGCCACCATGGTGCTTTGCGCGTGCCCAGGGTCAGTGAGGACGCTGTCGCGGTGTCTGAGGACGGGGAGGCTATGAGGTGGCCGCGGGTCGGCGCAGGTCCCGGCGCCGAATTCGAGAACGGGATGCTGTCCAACGTCGCTGTCGATCGGACTTCGCTGTCCTGTGACGGCAGTACGATGCCGTTGATATCGGTCACGTGGGCCGAGAGATGCAGATGGAGATTCGGGTTGGACTTGAGCTTGTCGGCGGCGTGGCGACGACAAGCACCAGGGAGGTGTGGCAGCAGCTCCGCGCGTCGATGGAACAGGTGCACCTCCAGGTCTCGGCGGTTGCTTGCGAGGTCGTGGGCGAGGGACGTCCCCACCGGGCCTCCACCCACCACGGCCACCTTCTTGCAGGTTTGCAGAAACTCGTTGAAGCGCCGGAGCTCTTGTACCCGGCCAGAGATGGTGCGCTCACGCGTCCCGAAGGGGAAGGGCTTACGCTCGCCTGTAGCGACGAAGAGGAGATCGTACGGGACGGTGCGACCGTCTTTCAGGTACACCAGCTGCCCATCCGCCCCGACGACGGTACCGGTGAGAACGTTACTGCGCTTGAGATAGTAGCGATGCAAGACCATCATACGCCGACAGGCCTCTGGGTTCACATCGTCGTTCCACGGATGGGCGATGATGGGAATGATGTCGTTGGTCAACTCGTAGAAGTTCTTCTCGTCGATGTGGGTGACATCGAACATGCTGTCGAGCTGGTACGCCATTCTGCTCCCGGCGTAGCCGCCACCCACGATGACGGCACGGATAGGCGTGATGTCTTTCGAGGGGTCCATGATCACGTCCAACGTTGGGGGGTCGAGGGCCAGCGAAACGTTGGAGGGACTGCGGTGATAGGCCGAACAGGCCACGCCCACCACACCTCCGATGATGCTCTTCCACAACATGGGGAAAGTGGGGTGGGTGGGCAAAGAAGGGAATGAAGAGACGGGTGATAAAATCTGAAAGAAAAGATAAAAGGAGGGATGGGAGGAGGGGAGGGGTGCAGCCGCACAAACACGACCGACGCTCACATGCCACTCAGTTCACAGTCCGGAGTCTCGCCCGGCGTGTGTGTGTGTGTGTGTGGGAAGACGAGCGAATAGGGATCAGGGACGTCTTCGCCGTCGTCTCAGCTTCTTTCCTTGGCTGAAGGGGAGGGAGAGGGAGAGGGGGAGAGAGAGGGAGAGAGCGGAAGCGATGTCTGGAACGGGAGAAACAACAACAGCATAAGGGCATATCGAGGGGGAGGATGGTGGCTGTGCCGGTGCTTCTCTCTCTCTCACGCACACACACAGAAGGAGAGAGAGGCACCGACATCCGAAGGCACACATCGCTCCGATATGGCGTCCTCCTTGAAAAAGGAATAGAAAATGGGAGGAGCGATGAGTGGGCGTGAGAGAAAGACGATGGGGGGAGGGGAGCACTTCCTTTGCCTTTTCGATCGTCCCTCTCTCTCTCTCTCTCTTTCCTTCCACTTCGTATCTTCGCTACACTTGATTCCTCCTGCTCTTGTACGTAACTTCTTCCATCGTCCTGGTCGTTTAGGTTCGATCAGGGGAGTCACCATTTTATGTGTGAGAGAGAGATGGCGTGCAGGTGACAGCGAAAAGTAAAAGGAAAGGCCTGCCGATGCCTACAAGACAGCAACACGTATTGACCATCACTGGCCCTTCTCGCTTTCCTCCTCTTATCCCCTCTCACCGGCTACGTAGGAAATAGGAGGAAGCGCGCTCGCGCTGGGGTAGACCGGGGGGGGGGGGGAAAGGGAGATACGGAGAGGGTCCTCAAGCGAAGGTAATCCGATGCGCCTGGCGCTTTGGATTATACTACGCGCACTTTTGTTAAAAACTGCGCGAGTGTCATTACTTCTTCGGCGACACGCATGAGGAAGGCATCCACCCTTTCCGAGAGCAGCATCGCACGCACATCACGGTCGCTTCCTTCCGCTGTAACGCTCATCTCCACCGGTGACGAGACCACGGTGGGCGTTGACCGGAGTAGGGAGCCACTCTCCGTCGTCTCCACCACCGCCGCGGTAGAGAGGTAGGTAGAGACTGCCGCCCCTCCATACAACCTCTTCCATTCGCGCAGCACTGCCGGCATATCCACCTCGATCTCCACTTCCAACGACAGGGATTCCGATGGCAACATCAAGTCGTGCTTTCGCAGCAGACCCTTCCGGAAGATGGTGGACACAGTGGGGAAGCAGAACCCCACTCCACTGCCCGCCGCCTCTTGCGCTACCCCTGACGAGACACGACTGCGCAGTTCTCGGGCAGTGCCGCGCGGGGGGTACCACCACACATCCCTGTCTTCCACCACATGCGTGAGGTGAAGCGAAAGGAAAGGTCCTACCGGTAGGGTGCAGCGGGCGCGCAGGCGTGTGACTAACGCAGTTTCCTCCATGATGTCCATCTCTGTTACGGGCACTGTTTGCTCGGAGGCGAGACTGAACCGGAGGTCGGAGCACCAGCCAGGGCAGCAGAGGTCCATTGCCGCCACCCGCTTTTTCACCTCGGCAGACTGCACGACGGCGGCCTCACGGAGACACTGCGGGTTCGTCACCGGCGACGCGAGCACGGCTGACACGGTTTCGGCGATACTGCCCCTGAAGTCACGGGCAGACCCGTACTTGCACCACACACGTTTGCCGTTAGCGAGCTCTATGTGCGCGTCACGCGGCCACGACTCCGACCGCAGTTGCGGCACGGTAGCCATGCCAGCGGCCTCGATTGCCGCTTCGATCTCTAGATATACCTCCACCGGCACCCCACTCACGAATTTGACGAGACGGCGGTCTTCATGGTCGATGATGGCGGGAGTGCAGAAGGCCACTGGCACCGTCGCGTTGCGCGAACGGGTGTTCCCGACGATACCACCGAGGCGGGCTTCGAATTCGATGTGGGTGGACGAGGGGGCGCGATGCTGCTCCTGCAAGGCACGAAGGAGTAGTCGGGCCACGTTACTCGTCACCGGGTCTCGATACCGTGGAAGCTTCCCCTTCAGTACGCGCATCAGCCCGAACAAAAGGAGAGCTGAACGTGTTTGTGTGTGCCCCCTTTTTTGGGGTGGGTGGGTGGGTGGGAGGGGGGTGAGTGAAAAAGGAAAGCGAGGAAAGGCGGTCAGACATGTTCATTGGCAGAAGGGGAGTGAGTGAGAAGGGCCCTCAAACAGGCCAAAGCCCTCCTCTCCTCTCCTGCGATGGCATCTCGAGGAGCTCCCTCTCTGCATGTTCAGCTGCCCACCCCGGCACCCACTCGTATGCAGAGAAAAAGAGAGAGAGAGAGGAACTGTGTGTAGGACCAGATGTGGCACACCTCGAATGGAAAAAGAATGACGCAGTGCTCCCCCCTTCTGTTCTGCTTTAGGACGATGACCAGGAAGGGTGCATGCCGACGTGCGTGGGTGACACCTACGTGTGAATCTACATATTGAAGAGAGAACGTGCATCATGGTTCACCTGTTAGACGTACATCTTCCGTAGGAGTCGTCCCGAACACTGGGCTATGCCGCTGCACGTCTCTCTCTCTCTCTTTCCATCAGATGCACGACTAGAGACCGATACCACCGCGACAGAAACCTCAACTCAAGGGCAGGCTGCGAACCCCTCCCCATACCACGCTAATGTGACTGGCACCATCCGGGTACCTGTGTGTGTGTGAGTGTGTGTTGTCCTACGCGCCCCAGTAGGTGGAACGATAGGTAGATATAAACATACGTCTCTCCGCCTTTCTCTATACAAGTGACGAGAAGAGGTCAAGGAATGGGTAGTAGGGCCCCGTCTACCTCTCTGCTTCCCCCTTCTTCACCATTTCGCGCCCCCCCCCGCGCGCAAAAAAAAATCATGAGATCTATAAATTACTATCCACTCACTCACTCACTCACACACACTCACCAACGCCGGCGCGAAACTCTCTTCCTTTCGACTTCCTTTGTCTTTATCCCGGCCGAACGTGGCCGGTCCATCGCCACCGCCATATCAACAGACGAGCTTCTCAACGCACACCGGGAGGTAGAGTGTGTGCGCGCGCGCGAGAGAGAAAACCCGTTCGCAGTCGAAGCAAAGGGAAAGCAGAGGAAACACCGGCACACACAACGAAGGAAAACGTATAGGCAAGACCTCATCGATCGTGCTTGCCTCTCCCACCCCCTCCCCCTCTTACTCTATCCCACGATGCAAGT
Source organism: Borovskyia barvae (assembly GCA_030849085.1). NCBI lineage: Eukaryota > Euglenozoa > Kinetoplastea > Trypanosomatida > Trypanosomatidae > Borovskyia > Borovskyia barvae. The sequence goes on from JASAOM010001047.1 coordinate 22,630, forward strand.
CGACGGTCCATTTTTTTTGTGTTTCTGTAAGAAAAAGAGGAAGAAGGAGATTCTCTATCAGAACGTCTACAGCTGCATGTTGGTACACCCATATTTATAAGGAGGAGAATATGTTTATGTCTTTCCCTCCCTCCCCGTCGTTTTGTCTTCGAAAGGAAGAGGGGGAAGATGGGAACAGGAAGAGCAGAGGTGGTCTCCACCAGCGAGCGGTCGTCCATCTCTCTTCGTTTTCATCAGCACTTCCTCCCGTTCTCTTTCCCCTCTCCTCAACCCCCCAGCCCTTTCCTACACACCGCCCCAACAATAGAGACATCAGGACCCCTTAGTACTCATAACCACCGCTACTACTGCTACTGCTGCTGCCGTAATTGAAGACCTTGACAGCTGTGGAGGGTCGCTGCTGTAGCGGCGCTGGTGCCACGCCACCACTGCTGTTGCTGATGCCACTGTAAGGGAGTATCGGCACGGGTGGAGCTCCGGCACCTCCTATGTCTCCTCCCGTACCGGTTGTGGCGGTCGTCGACTTCAACACCGCCGGTACTGGGATGGTAGAAGTGGAGGAGTACGCTTGAAAGGTGAGGGGCTGCGCCGTCGTGTTTGACGGAGACGGGGCTGCCGATGGTGGAGAGGACGGGTGCAGCTGCGGCACATTGGAAGGAGGCCATTGCGCATACGGGCTTGCGCTGGTGCTGTTGTTCGTGGTCGACATGGGGGGTGGGGGAGGGGCCATAGCTGTCGCCGCACCCGGGGGGTTGCTCAGTGAGGTGGTCGTACGGGCGGCGAAGTACGAGCCTACACCCAGCCCGGCACTTGGGGAAGGGATCGGCGCGGGTGTAGACGGGGACGCCGGGCCAGGGATAGCGGGCTGCGTAGCGGGTAGCGGAAGCGGTGTTGGCTGCCCGGTAGACGGGAGAGACGGCGGTACGCTCACCGGGCCTTTGCTGGGGGAGGTGCACGGTAACGTGTTGGAGCCGGACGTTGCACTAGAGCTGCTGTTGTCAGCTCTCATCACAGGTGTTCTATAGGGTTGCTGCTGTGGCGGTGGCTGTTGCGACAGCGGTGCTGGCGGTGCAGGGAGAGAGGATGAGAGCATTGGTGTAGGAATCGGCGGAGGCGCACCCACGTCGGCGATCCGCGTGGGCGTTGCCGGAGGGGGCGCGACACCCTCGACCTTCGGTAGGGATGGAGTGGGTGGTCCGCCGTAGGGCGATGGCACTGCGATCGACGGTAGAGGTACCACCACTTGGGACGTCAACGGGGGTGGCGCTGGGTGCGGGGCAAGCGGCGGCGTTGATACCTGCAGCGATGCTGAGGGTGAGGTCGGTGGCTGTGTCGGATGCGGTGCTGCCGTACTGTTGGTGCCGTCATGCTGCGGTGGTTGCGGCATCTGGGATGGTAAGGCTGCTGATGGTGCTGGTGGCAGAGGGGCCGGGGTCGGCACGGGTGGAGCTGAAAGAGAGGGTGCCACCTGCAGCATACGCTGCTGCCGCTGCTGGGCTTGTTCGAGCTCAGCTACCCACGCCGGTCGAGGCACTGCGGGGGTAGAGCCGAGCTCGGCTGCGCCTGCCGCTGTGGACGGTGTGGGTGGTGACGCTCGGGCGACTGGTGCAGGTTCTACTGGAGCCGGCGTTCCCGTCGCAGCCCGACTCGACTTGAGGCTTCGTATCTCCGCCTCCAACTCGACCAACTGACGGCGCAGCGCGTCCTCAGAGGCTTGACGTTGGCATGAAAGATTGTAGTTCATCATGGCGTTGATATCGGGAACGACAGGGACGCCCTGTACACTCTGTGGGACGACGGTGGCTGCGGCTGCGGTGGCAGAAGGGGGTGCCATGCCCGGCAGAGGAGAGCGGCTCTGTGGTGGTGATGGTGGTACATGTTCCGTCGAAGGTGCTACGGCTGCCCCTCCTGTGGATGGGGGCGTCAGCTGTGGAGACGATGCTGGCTGTGGGGTCGGCGTCGGCGTCGTCACCGTCTGCGATCGCGTGGCGCCCAACATCATGAGGATAAGGTTCTCACGTTGCTGACGCTCCATCGCTTCCTTGTCCTTCTCCAGCTGCTCGATACGTTGTCGAAGTTGCTGTAGTGCAATAGCTTCCTCGGATACGATGCCTGCGGAGGTGGCGGCGGCAGTGGCGCGCGTGGTCTCCACACGATTTTCGTGAGGAGAACTGGTGGGTGGCGCACCACGGACATCCGCGGCCGTCTCTGCTGGTAAGTGTTCTGCAGCTGCGCTGGCCGCTGTCGCCCTCGTTGTTGGCCCCGCTGAGTTGTGCCGCTTGCGAAGATGGGACTGCATCGACTCTGCTTTGTGATACTCCTCCCCACAGTACGGGCACAGATACGAAGGCCCTGTAGCTCCGCCCACTGTACCGCCACTGGGTACCCCTCGTGCTAAGGCGGCTTGGGCATTGTACTCGTACGCCAGAAGTGTCCGCCGCTGTGTTTTCACCTGCTTCTTCAACAGGTTTGCCTCATCCGAAAGGCGTTGCAGCAGCGCTTCGCGTTCCTGTGTCGTCGCCTGCATCCCCGTCATGCGATCATTGAGTTTGACGTTGATCTTCGCCAGCATCTCTTGCGAATAGACGAGGTATTGCAGCACAATCTGGCAAAGGTGGAAGAGATGAAGGGTGTGCTCCGGCGTGAACAGGGCCGCCTCGTCGCGGGTGATGCGGGAGAAGGCGATGTTCTCCACGATGCGCTGCAGTGTATCGACGTCCGTCGATCGCATCAGCCGCTCCACATCGATAGAAACCAGGACACCCCAGTCAAGCCGTTCGTTGCCCTGCACGAACTCGAATGCGCTAGTGCTGGCCATCGGGCTGGTGCGTATACGTGGGTGCGTCTGTGTCTGCCTCTCTCTCTATCTAGAAGACCAGGAAGAAATCGAGGACAGACGCCCCGTGAAAAAAAAGAATCGGAAGTGCACTCGAGAGCGAGCATACCGAAACAAGAGCGAGAGAGGAAGATGGATAGAAGGGGGACGTAGAAAAGAGCAAACCGAAAGGAAGAGAGGGGAGTCCCTATTTGCTGCATGGACCCTAACGCGAAAAAAAAAGATGGCTGCTGCATCGCGCAGTCTCTGAGACGTCCACGGGGAGCACAACAGCTCCCCCTCTTCCCCTCCTCCGCGTCCAGGGTCGCGTTTTTTGTTATACGACTTGACATTTTTTCTGTTTTGAAGGCGGCAAGAGAGAGAGAGAGAGAGAAAAGGGAAGGGGGGGGGGAGGCCTCGGGCTGCGTCCCGGGGTGCAGGGCAAGCGGCACGCGCATGTAGGTGCATTGTCCTTTCGTTATCCTTCTCGAACAAACCTGGAAAGACACCTCTTAGAATGGCGAACGATTCGTACCCTCCTGTCACATGCCTTACTCTCCTTATCTCTTCTCTCTCCCTCCCTCCACTTTATTGGTTCCCTGTCGCTGTGCGTTGCCACGTCGACATGTTATGCGCATTCCTTTCGCTCGTGTTAACATTATATATATATTTAAAAGCCATTCACTCCAGGCAGATTGTCCCGTGTCCCTCCTCCTACTCGTACTTTTCTCTCTTCTCTCCCCTCCGCGTACCCGCAGGAGAGAAGAGAGACGCCGATGACGTAGACAGACAGGGCTACACGCTTGCGTGAGACGTGCCACACCCCATACACGCACACCTCTTCAGAAATGGAGCCCTTCAGCTCCAACGCCTCTTTCTTTTCTTTTCACGCTTTATTTCGTTCTGGTTCTGTGTTATTCACGATGCAGAGGATGTCAGGAAGGAGAAGACACCGGAGTCTCTCTCCAGTAGCTGCACCATACGATTGGTGCCGACAAGGCGGTTCAGCTCGTGCGTGTCGTAGCGGCAATACACTGTCATGGTGAAGGCGTTGGGTGACGTCGCCGCCAGTCGATTTGTGAGGGACGCGTAATACTCCGGGAACATCGGGGGACTGTAGAAGATGAGCACCTCTGCGAACTTCACAAAGTAGCGCTTGAAGTAGTAGAAGCGTTCCGTGACAAGGAGTACCGGTCGCTCGAGGTCCGAGAACTGGCCAAGCACCACGCGCTGCTGCTTGAGAGAGGTGTACTCGGACAGTGCCGCGTAGCTCTCGCGATACTCACGGTGGAGAAAGTTGCGTACTCGCACAAAATCGAAGTAGGAAGGAACGAAGATGATGGTGCGCACGTCTCGCTCCACCATGGCACTAATCTTTGAGGCGTACACCTGCTTTGTAAAGAAGTCAAAGCGGTCGTCATCGACGGTGCTCAATGAAGTTGGCTCAAAGCGGATGAAATGTTGGCGCACCGGCACCAGAACGCGGGCCAACACCCCCGGCTCGGTACGGCGCTGCAGCAGCAACTTCCCAGAGTTGTTCACCGATGCTGTCCGGAAAGTCGACAACATCGTGGCGTTGCAGACGTCGGTGCTCATGATGGTCTGGCGGTGACGCCCACTCTTCCCCTCCAACGCCCACGCGTAGACGCGGCGGAGGTCCGACAGCCCGTGCGTGGTATCGGTAGGCCGTTTGTTCAACAGCTCCAGCACCGCGGTGACGTGCATCCAATTCTGCTGGAAGAGCATTTGAGCATCATCGATGAGACACACCTCGATGGACGAAAGGGAGACGAGGACGTCGCCGTTCTTCTCGATGCGGCGGCGCAGACCAAGCGGGGAGCACAGGAGTAGGTCACTGTTCAGGGGATGAGCGTAGACGTGCACGCGCTCGGGCTCGAGGCGCAGACCTACGCAGAAGGAATCATCGATGTTGCCCTCGAACGCGCGCTGGTAGTCCCGTGGCCGCCGCCGGAAGGTCGGGTCCACCGCTTCCTCTATCTCGGTGAAGTCTTGCTCGAACATCGCCAGCTGGGGACACTGATCAGGATCGGCTTGAAGGATAGATACAAGAGTATACACGAACTTGTAGGCGTGATTGCGAAGAGGGCACATCACACAGAGACGTGTCTTGCTGAATCCTCGATCACGCAACTCGAGGTCGCCATCTGCAGCGCCATCCTCCCCTTCATCACCATCGATGTCACCCGAAGCCGCTGCCGTCACCACCCCTCCTCCTTCTTCGTCTCCTGTCTTGGCGCGCCTGTCTGCTTTTTTCTCCTGCGCGCGCGTGCCACGGTGGTGGCGCGAAGCCTTTGGGTGGAGGGCACCCGCCGCCTCGTCATTCCCTTGTTCCGTTGTCAACACCTCAGTCCCCCGACGTTGACCACTGTGTTGTTGCTGCTGCTGCTGCTGACGTCGACGCCGCCTTCTTCTCTCTTCTTGGCGCTTGCGCAGCAGCGCATCGTGGGCCAGCACTACCGATCGCGCCTTAAACCAGTGATTTAAGATGTGAAGAGCGTACACCTCGCGTCGTGCTTCGCTGTTTTGCCAGCAGTGCAGCGAGTCGAGGAGGTCAGCGTAACCCTGGAGCAGGTCGAGGAGGCCGCGCTCCTCCACCGTGAAGAGAGGGCGCTGCTGCTGCGTGCGGAAGGCGCACCATTTTGCCCAGAGGGCGGTGTGTAGGTAGGGAGGATATTGTGTCCAAGGGGCGCCACTGGTGGAGGGTGCAGCCATCTTGTCTTCCACTTCGAAGGGTGGGTGTTGCAGATGCCGCTGCGCGTGCGTGCTTGCGAGGATAGTGATATTCTCAGGGTGCAATACGTCGTACTCCTCTGGGGAAACAAAGAAGACCCCCAGCTGCTTTTTATCTTCGATTGTTGCGAGTCGTTTCGCTGCCAGGGCTCGCATGGGGTCGTTCGAATGGGCTAGCAGCTCCTGCGCGGCATGCGACACCGTCATGGGCTGGAGAGGCGTCTCATCCACCGTTCCATGCAGGTCCAGATGATACTTGCGTACCCACTCATCCTTTTCACTGAGCACGATACTGCCATCTCCCCCAGCGTTGCTGTGTTGCTGAAGCACCGAGACGCTACTGGTGTGGAATGTGAAGTTCTCCAGCAACAGACGCTCGTGTGCGGAGGTGCTTGTCCTCTCTCCGTTACTCTGAGGGAGGACCGAGGCGTCGTCTTCGCCACGGCGGTCTGCGCTCGCTGCACCGCCGCCGCCGCCGCTGTCGTCATCGTCATCGATGTACGCTTCCTCTTTTTCTTCCTCCTCTTCACTGCCTTCCTCATCATCATCTTCTTCTTCTTCGCCGCCGTCGTACATCATCGCAGCATCGGCGAAGAGATCAGCGCCGTCGTCGTCGTCGTCAGATCCATTTGCGAGGTCGAACAGCGGGTTGGCACCATCGTCGTCTTCACTTCCTTGCGCCTCTTGCTCCTCTTCAGCGTCCTCGTCCTCGTTGGTGGCATCGATGCTCTCAAGGAGCTCCTTCTCCACAAAGTCGTCTGCCTCTTCATCTGCATCACCGAACTCCACCTCTGCATTTCCGTCTGCCTCCTCATCCTCGTCATCGTCTTCACCGCAGAGGTAGAGGCGCCAGTCTTCTCCGTCGAGCTCCTTCTCCTCGCTCGCATCTCCGGTACGGCTTTGAGAGCTTCGCGCTGCTGCCGCCGCTTCTCGACGAGGCTGCTGCCGCCCCAGCCGATGCGATTTCTCAGAGTCTCTTGGATGGGACATGGAGATGGCGCTGTCATCTTTCTCGCCGCCCTTCTCGCCACGTTCGCTTTGCCCTTTCTTTGTTTCGTCCGCTACTTCATCGTCACCGCACCCCGTTCCGACCGGTGGACGTGCCCGCTTGCAGCCGGGGGACGGTGTCGAGCTCGTCCCTGGAGCTGCACCAAGAAGCTGTCGAAGCTTCCGTAGTGATTTGGTTTGGCGACGCTCTTCCGCCTCCGAATCGGTGGAGAACTCATCCTCACTAGAGTTGCTCACGGCATCTAGCTGCTCCGCTTCGCGCCGTGCGGCGTACAGCTCCGCCCGCTCGTGACGTTTCTGTGCCCGGTCTTCCTTCGAGGCACCTTTCGAGCCCCGCTGCGTGCGAGAGGCCGCCCGCTTCTGCTTCCCCTTCAACTTCTTAAAAAAACCGCCAGGCCTCCCCATGTCCGCTACACACACTCTTGCGCACGCTCACACGCAGCAAAGGAGAAAGAGAGAGAGAGAGAGGGATTCGGTTCGGAAAAAAAAGAAATGAGGCGTGGACACACCGAAAGACATCCCAACGAGGGTCAAGACCACAACGCGTAACGATATGTTTGAGAGGGAGAGGGGAGGGAGAGAGAGAGGCGCAAGAGAATAAAAGTGGATACTTGTGTGAGTCAGGCAGTTTCATTTGCATGAGTGCTGGTGGTCGGTCGATGCATGTCAAAGCAAAGAAAGAGAGAGGGAGGCCTGCACTTCTAGATTGCACATCCGCTCCTTTCTTTTCTTTCCGTCTTCCTCTTGCTCGTCCGCTTCTACAGAGGACACACCCACATCCCCAACACACACACATATGTATATATAAGCAGAAGGACATAATCAATTTCTTTTTGGTCGAATGCGTCCTCAACTCTTTGTTGCGGTCAAACGCATCCCTTTCCTTGGTTTCCTCCCTCTTTCTTTTCTGCCGTACTTCACGACTCCCGCATCAGCAGCGATGCAGCTTCCAAAGCGCACTCCTGGGCGTTGACTGCATCCACGACACATTGCAGAACCAGCCGATATGCATCTCGGCACTCACACAGGGCACGCGACGGAGATGCGCTAAAGAAAAAGATGGGGTCCATGAGCTGTTCGGTTGGTGGCGTCGCCTCTGCCGCGGTGGCGGGGGCTGGAGACACAGCCTCATCCTTGGCCACTGCTTCTGCTGCGGTCGCGGAGGACGACGAAGAGATCGTCGCCGCCTCCTGCCCGTTGTGGTGCTTCCGAAGCGATTTCCTGACACCTGCTCTCGTCCGGAGGACCCAGCCATCGTTCGCTCTTCTGCCTGCGCTGGCGTCTTCCTTCCGTCGGGGGAGTGCCACGTGTATGAGCGGCTCCAAGAGGCCGGCTTCCATCGGTACGGCGTCGTAGGAGACGAGACAGCCTCGCGTAGTTTCCTCTTCCCGTTGCGCATGGGTGAAGGCGAAGGCTGCTTCGCGGAGGGAATCATGGAGACGGCCCCGCACTGTCTCGAGCTGCACCAGCGCCTCTACCACACCGGCGTCTCGGGAGGCCTCGATGGCGGACATGCGTCGACACGACCCAGAAAGAGATATGGGAAGATCCTCTCTCTCTCTGTGAGTGTGTGTGTGAACGGCACCTCCCGATCCCTTTCTCCGTTTTCCCCTTCCTCAAAGGGGAAGGCGAGATGCAGGACGGGCGGGTAATGGGGTGTATGTCGATGGAGGGAGACGCGGTGGTGATCGCTACGTTGTTCACCAACGTGTGCCAATCATCACCGCCGCCGTCTGCCACCAGCAAAAAAATCAGAGAGAGAGAGAGCGAGAGAGAACTGGTCTTGGCAGCCCTCTTCGATTTCTTACAACCGAGTAGACCGGTGGAGGAGTTGTGGAAGAAGAAGAAAAGAAGTCAGGAGAGGAGGAGGAGGGAGAAGTGGAGACGAGACAGAGGCCCTGTCCCCCCCTCTTTTTTTTTTTCGCTCGAGGGAAACAACAATCGCATTAGCGAGAGATGAAAGGAGGGGGAGGCGAAAATTGCTCTTGATGCAGCGAGGCGTGTTCCTCACACCCGTCAGACGCACGTGTGACGCGGCTCCGTCACCATAAACTTCTCTGCTTTCCTCATCGCTTCCCACGCTGTCTCGTCCTCCACCCTTTCGCGTGACATCATCACCATCACCATCATCACTCCGAAAAAATGTTCAGCGGGTGTTCTTGACCGCCCTCCATACCCTCTTTACTCTCCGGTCAACCAGAAGACAAAGCGCAGAGGCAGCGACGCCAGGGAAAGAGAGAGAGAGAGAGAGGAAAACGTCAAGTAAGATTGGAGTAAGAAACTGCTGGGATACACGGCGATGGTATTTCTTTTGAGAAGGGGGAGGACAGGGAGAGTAACACGGTGCAATCCAAACAGAGCATATCCTGTGACATCTTTAAGCATCCATATATATATATATATATATGTACATATACATATGTGTGGATACAGCTACCAGAAACAATTCTAGTGTACAACTTTATAGATAATCCAGCTGGGATAAAGTAAGACGTGTACATCTGTGTGTAGTTTCTGTAGCACGGTGTGTGCCGAGCGAGAGACCTCTCTCTCGGTTGTTTCCTATCCCACAAGTATACAGATACACACACCCACTATATATAGGCGAAGCAAGGTATTCAAGGCAAATATATATATATATATAGAGAGAGAGAGAGAGAGAGAGAGCGAACAACGGAGGGGGGGGGGAGGAGGGAGGAGGGAGAGGGAGAGGGAGGCAGTGAAAGAGGATACGCCAAAGGGGCAAATTCTGATGGAGTCCCCACCTCATGAGCTCAGCCGCCACTCTCCTTCTTCCCTTCACCCCACCTCTTCTCCTCCTCCCTACTGCATCCATCCAATGGAGACGAAGAAGAAAGGGGGCCACAAAAGATAATCGGGCTGCGACACGGATAGAGCCCTCTCCCCCCCCTCCCCTTACAGACACACAAAGAAGGACCGGGAGAAGGAGGGCAAGTTCTCTACGAGCCCACGTCTCACATGCAAGAAAAAGCAACAACCACAAGGTATCCTAAACAAACGAAGCAACGCTATGAGCAGTGCATCAAGCTATTGCTGAAAGGGAAGAGAGAAAGAGAGAGAGAGAGAGAAGCTAGGAGAAGAAGCACACATGCACATGCAGGCCTTCACAGGAGGTAATCGAAGAAAAAAGACCAGAGAAGACCGAAGTGACGCCCATATGTGTGTGTGTGTGTGTGGGTGGGAGGGAGAAGGAGAGTGGGGGGGGGTACTGCATTCGTCTATGTTCCAGAGCCCCCCCCCCCTTCCTCCTCGCTCCTTCTCTTTCACCACACGTGCATCCAAAAAACGCCGTTCTTTTTTTTAAATATTTTCCCGAGGTACGCAGTTCTCTGTCGTCTTCGCCGCTCCCTCCTTTTGCTCATTTTTGTTTCGCTTCTCTTCGTGCGTGTGTTGGTGTTGACATCACCGCCCTCTCGCATGTTCTTTTTCCGGGTACTCCGTCTTGCCTCCATCATGACCGCAGCGGTTGCTATTGCTCTCCCTCTCCCCCCCTTCCCTCTCTTCTACCGTAGAAAGAGGAAGGAGGGAAGAGAGAACCGTAACGGCAGCAGTACATAAGCAGACATGAACATACAGCATGCAGGTGTGACCCCCCCTTTTCCCCTTCAAATTGTGCTAATCCTCCATCAAGTTGTACATCGCCTTGTTGCCCAGGTCGGTCTTGCGATCAGCAGTGGCGTCGGTGGCGTTGCCGCCACTCAGCGCGTTCAGCGCCTCTAACGGGTTTCCGCCTGTGAGGAAGTCGATGCGCATAATAAGGTCGCCGTCATCCCCAATGTGCTCCTTCAACGTGTGGCGGCTCACCATCATCGTCAACGCCGTCCCCTCCTCCTTTGCCTCCTCGCGGGCGTACGAATGGCCAGCCGTGTCCAGGAGATCGATGCTGTGAGGTGGTATCTGTCCTTGGCGGCAGAAGAGAAAAACAATGTAGAAGAGCACCTCCTTATCGTTGTACGACGCCATGGCGTCTACCTGCTCCCGCTTCACATCTACCCGGGCGGTCAACAACGATCTCCCAATGAGAAAGCCGTTGGAGGAGAACGGGTAGAGGTTCTGGGCCGCCACGTTGGGGATGGTCCACCGCACCGAGGTCCTGTTTTCATCATCGATCGTGCGAACGGTGATAGTGTCGTCATCAAACACGAGTCGCACGAGTAGCGTGTCCGTATCGCCGAGGAAAGCCTTCATGTCTTCATGGCTGCTCACATTCCAGTGGCCACACCGCTCCGTGTCTGCCGGTATGGTGTGCGCCGTGTGCTGACGCATGACCTTCCCTTGTGTGTTCTCGAAGTGGTAGGAGTACTTGGGAATCGGGGGCTTCTTATAATGAATGTAGAGGCCAATGTCACCGCTGCCACTGATCGTCATGTGCAAATGGAACTTTACTTTTGCGGAAGACGCCATATTATCACTGTCCAGCGTCGTGTCACGCGGGTAGGAGAAGAAGCGAGGGATGGTCCAGGTGAAACGGCAACCGGAGCGGTCGGCCGCCACGAAGGTGCCGGTGCGCTGCTTTCCGAAGAGGCCCATTGTGGCGCACACGCGAGATCTGCGCGTCGGGGGAGGGAGCCGGAGAAGGGGAAGAGGGGTGGGTGGGTGGTGGTGGAGGGTGGGCGATGAGGCCGTGCAGGGAGAACGGGGGATGGCAAGGAAAGGCGTCAAGGTGGCGGGGAGGGAGGGAGGGAGGGGGAGGGAGGTGGAGACAGCGGGAGTGTGGCGCTTCTTCTACCACCCTACATATCAATCTACCCAGCGATCGATCGATCCAAGTAGAAAGCGCACGGAGGTGCCTCAGCGACAAGTCCCTCGCGCTGTTCTTTACCCAGGAGACGACGCACTTTTGCAACCCACTTTTTGGATGCGCAGCGTTACTGTTGTGGATCAGGAAAGAGGGCGACCAAAAAAAAAAAAAACCGCCCAGCGACGAGAGGACACACCGAACAGAGACGGGAGAAACAGAAAAAGAAAAGGGAGTGTGTGTGTGTGGGGGGGGGGGGCGAAGCGAGGTCGACATCCACGATTCCTTCTCTCTTCCCCTCTCGCCTGTCGGATCTCCAGTTCCTCCCTTCAGCCATTACAGAAAGACAGGTGTTACTATACTTGCGTGGAGTACAAGCCAACGTCATCACCATCACATTTTCTCCTCTCCCAGATGTGGATCAAGTCCCGTCCCTATGTCTCGTGCCCTCCACCCGAGGACAAACACCTCATTATGGCGGGAAGCCCCTGCAAAGCGTTACAGAAAAGCAGAGGAGAAACAGGAAGGACGTTCGAGAGGAGGAGGAGGTGGTGGTCGGGGAAGGGTATAGCATAAAGAAAAAGTCACGACATGTTTATTATTCTTCGCTGTTGCCATCAAACATAAAAATAAAATACACAATTATGAAACCACGGAAGCAGGACACACACACACAAAGAGAGAGAGAGAGAGAAAGGGAAAAATGCGGTGAACACAAATGGTAGAAGCTACATACACACACACACATACACACATACATACATACATACACTCTGAGTTGTTATCCATGAAAATGCCAAAGAAGAGAAAAGCAAAACAAAGCGAAAACGTAAATGGATGGATGGAGGTGGGGAAGAAAAGGAGAGAGAATGTCTTGTTTGCGCTTCCCCTCCACTTTTTTCCTTTTGTTATTTAAAATTCGAGGGCTTAAAATTTTTTTTTCTCTCTTGCTTTCTTTTGCATCTTTTGAGCCTTGCCCTGTCGGCCTCCTCCTCACACATCCGGCAGGACCACTACGGACGCCGTCAGACCAGATCCCAGTCCGTTGGATACCAAGACCGCTTTGTCTGGGAGAAGAAGATCAGCAGGAGTGAGGTGAAGAGAAATAAGTCACCGACTACCAACACGATGCTGTAGGTGATCGCATACGCGCATTGGACGTCGCGAAAGTGTGTCGCACATGTCCTCGTTCCTGCCACCGCCCGTATCTCAGCTTGAACGTCGTGGGTGCAGTACGGACAGTGCGCCGTGTACGCGTCTTCCGGAGTGGGGTAGTCGTCGATGCACGGCGTAGCGAACCCGCTGCAGCGCCCGTTCCGCTGGATATCCTTGCAGAGCCATTGCATTTCTTTGAGGGAGCCTGATATGAACCCCGTGCGGAGGTCCCTCATGGTGTTAAGAGACGGGGAGATGCGGTGGGCGACTCCCTCCTTCGGCACACCACCGTAGGCAAGCTCCAGTTTGCGTGACCACTGGACCGCGCTCGTCTGAGCAGCGTAGACGTTCACGAGGCTGAGGAGGCAGAAGGAGCTACCGATGATGATGGCGCACATGCAGAGCACGGGGTAGACACCCCGTATGGCAGCCTCCATGATTTCATAGCGGGTCTGCCCACCGCACTTGGGCACGGGCGATTCGGTCGGTTCGGCTGCCTGCGACTCCGCCTTTTGCCCCGCCGCCTCCTTCGCGTGGCAGGACGGGGAGTAGGTTGGCGGTGCGGGGAGACGGACGGGCTGCTGCGACGCGAACTTCACCTGACAGGGAAGAGAGGGTGGTGGAGGGAGGCGGTGGGACGACGGTTGGTCAGCTGAACAGTGACGGCCGGTGTGACACCCCGATCGAGCAGCACTGGCCACGTCTATTTTGGAGCCATTTTTGTCGCTGTGCGCATGGGCATAACGCGCGGTGCCGCTGATACGGTTTGACGTTGCACCTGTCGGGGTTTGCGGAGTTGCCATGGCAGGCCGGTTCGTCGGTGTGTGGCTGGTAGCCCACATGAGCATGACCGTCTCGGCAGAACGTTTCCGCGGAGCAAGTACCGCGCTGGGGTGCGCTTCAGCGGCGTTGACGGGGACGGTCGTGGCTGGCGCCGCTGCCACCGAGTCCACATCGCTCCCTTCACATCGTCGCTTCGGGGAGGCCACGACTTCCGCCGAAGAAGATGTGCGATGGATGTGGAAAGACGATGTGGGGCTGCCTTGGGGGGGCCCCCTCCTCAGTGGGTTCTCAACTTCAGTGTCCTCCTCCGACCCCAACGAGACGATCATGGAGGGCAACGACGGCAGACGCGCAGAGCCGTTCCGTCCTCTGCATATCCTCCAGAGGCCACGCATAGATAGCAGCGATGACCAGCTGCGCTTCTTCACCGACGCCTCTCTTGCCACACGTGCCGGTTGCGGCAGTGGAGGGAGGGGAGTCGGCTCGGAGGCGAGGCTCTCCGCTGCGGCGCTGACGGGCTCCGCCGCTATCGCCTTCCCCGCAAGGATTGTCTTCTCGCGTTGCCGCTTCAGGTACATGCAGCGGCCTTCGTAGAGGAGAGGGAAGCTAAGGAGGAACCACAGGCTCAGCCCCCCGTAACACCACAGCACCACGTTAAGCGCTATGTGCGGACGTGGTATCGGGTTGCCTAGCTCGGCGATGCCCAAAATCTGATTATTCCTTTCCAAGTAGAGGTACACCGCGGTCACGCTGACCCCGCTAAAGAAAAGTAGGAAGAGGTGATAGATGACAGCGGTGTAGCGCACCCGACGCGCGAAGCGCCACGCCGCCTCCTCCTGCGGGCTTCGTTGGAAGAGACGCAGGAGGTGAAGCCGCTGCTCTAGCACCGCGCGGTCGTCATCCACGACGACGCCAGGGACGTTCCCGGCCTCGAGGTGAGGCATGATCTCCTCCAGAGGGCTTTGGGGTGCCGGGGGGGCGTACCACAGCGTTGACCGTCGCCCCTGGGTCCAACCGTGCTGCTGCTGCCCGGATGGTGGTGGTGATAAGGGTGAGGCGACCCTACCAGGAGAGGAAGAGGCTGGCGGTCGATCTGAAGCGGAGCGCGTGGCAGGCAGGGTGACCATCACCTTGGTTCGGTGCTCGCTGGTCTGAGAGTGCCTTGCGCTTCGCCAGAGAAGAGCAACGCGGTCTTTTGAGGTTCCAAACGTGGCCGATGTTTTTAATTTCACCTCTCGTGTGTGTGTCGATGCGAACGCGCGCGTCACCTCCACGGCTTCCGTGCTGCTATCCATCACGAAGCCGCTGCCATACCCCTCGAATGAGTCTAGAGAGCCATCCATGCCGTCCAGGCTTTGAATACCCACACCACTTGCCCTCTCACCAAGGCCAGGTCGCCAGCTCCCCTCGTTTGCAGGAGAAAATGCCGTCCCTAAGGAGAGTTGGCGGGTAGGGGAGAGACGCACTGATGAAGCGTGGGGGGCTGACGCATCGCTTGATCTCGATGTGGTGATATCGAAGGAGGAGGAGATGGCGTTCCCACGGCCGGCACTCTCCTCTTCTCTGCGCTGCTGTGCCGCTCGGCGATCTCGCTTGGACTTTCCTTCCGGATACTTTCGAACACATTGCAGCGGCGGCGGTGGCACTGGTGGATGCGGCAGTAGGTGGGAAGTTGCCATTGACGTTGCATGCCGAGAGGGCGTTGACGGCGGAGGGGCCTTCGCCTCGGCAGAGCTCCGGACCCTTCCGCTTCCGGGGTTCAGCGATGCCCCACGAAGGCAGCCCACCGTGGTTGCCTGCTCCGAGTTCTCCGTTCCCTTTGCAGTCTCGTCGCAATGGATGGAGGCGGCAGTGCGGATGGAAAGAGGAAACATCGAGCGCCCTTCACCATTGTTAGGACAACTGGATGACACAGCGCGGACGGCCTGCGGCGGTGGTGATGGTCCTGCTACCCCAGCAAGTGGGTTGGATACCCTCCACGATCGACTGAGCACCTTCCCATGTCCGTACACCCTCGAAGCGTAGGCCCCGCAACCCCGGAGTTCTCCACTATCATCTGTGACAGAACCTGACGCTTGTGAGCAAAAGGCCAGTGCGTTATCCAGTGAGCCGCGTTTATCACCGCAAGTTCTCATCATGGACGGTATCTCTCTTTCTCTCTCTCTCTCTCTCCCCCTTCGCCACGATTCTTTTGTCGTTCCCTGTCAAACACACAAAAAAGTCTCTGACAACGCGAGGGACAGCGAAGAGATAGATAGATAGAGGCGGTACACACGTACACCCAGATCAAAGGAGAGGACTTGCTCCCTCTTTTCGTTTAGAATATATATATATATATATGTACATACAGTTATGCCTGTGTGATGATAACGTACCGACACGATCGTAACTTCCCTCCCCCAAATAAGAAAGACGTTGTCACAGACTGCTTCTCTCTATTTTCGTCCTTCTTCTCCTTCGCGATGTCGGTTACGCCGAGTGGCTTGTTGTGTAAGGAGAGAAAGTGTTTGTGTGTGTGTGTTAACGGTGAACGTGTGTAGGGAGCATTCATCCAAAAAGGAAAGACAAAGCGAAGGAAGAGGGAAGAAATGATGGTGGAAGGGGAAGCCGGGGTAGTGCATATACATATATGTATCTCAAAAGCGGAGGAGCGATATGGGTGACAAGGTCTGGTGAAGCGTGGGGAGAAGAGAGAGAGAGAGGGAGAGATCTGCCGCTGCCGGGGACTTGAAGAAATCCTTCTGAGTGCCAAACCTCGAGTCTCCCTCTCCCCCTCTCGTTTGTCTTGCTTCCAATCTTCCGCCCCCACCTCTTTCCTTTCCTTTTCACTTCTGCTGCCGGGGCCGGGTGATGCTGCCTTTCAACCGGCCTACTCATCAACCACACACACACATATATATATATATTGTGTGTGCGTGTGCGAGAGAGAGAGAGGACCTCACTGATAGGATGATGATACCGTGAGAAGGAGTGAAGCATCCTTTACGAGAAGAGGCGAGGCGAGACGAGACGAGATGGAGAGAGCGACCTATGCTATGCACACAAGAACAGCCACTGCATCTGTTGACTACGGTAGGTTTTCTCTCCTCACCCGAATCACAAAACTCCCTCCCCCTCTTCTCTTCCTCCATTCGCCAGCCCTTGTCGCCGCCACTACTGTGTGTCCCTCTTCTCTCTCTCTCTCCCCCGTCTTCCCCATGCCCAACGCCACACTCCCTTCGATATCCTCCGCGGTGGGAGTCGTGCCTGAGTGGATGAAGCAGCGGACTGTACGTGTGATGGGGGCTTCATCAAGAGAGAGAGAGAGAGAGACCACCGCTAGTCTAACAGCACAACCCTATCGAGAGAAGCAAAAAAGAGGTGCGCCGAACAGGAAAAGAGTACGGCGTGTTGTCGGCAAAACAACCCTCGGCACCGCCATCATCATCCTTCGATGTTGCCCTCCTCACCGTCGCCATCATCGTCCCGGCCTCCTATGCACCTTTTTAGGTGCTTCCTGATCGACTCAAGAACCTCCTCAAAGACGAAAAAAGAAAAAAAGAAAAGGGGAGCTCACGCATCCGTGACAAACGCGGGAGAGAGAGAGAGAGAGAAGAGGAGAGGAGAGGGCGTAGTAGGGCATCAGAGGATGGCCTCTTCCTTGGATGAACACCGCCCTACACAACCCCCACTCACCAAGCATACACACACATATATATATATGTATATATATATATATATATACAAGCAATTCCACCTCCCTCAACAAAACCAAATATCATCAAAAAGCACGACAGCCACTTTTTTACGTTATCCCTCCCTGTAAGCAGCACAACTTATCATCCTCACGGTTTTGTCGACGTGAATGCAGAGGTCCTGGGAGGGAGTGAGGTAGGTAGAGAGAGAGAAAGAGAGTGGGAAGGAGGACGAGCTACGGGTGTCCTCATGCAGTTCTTCCACAAACGAATAGGGTAAAGATGTGCCGATGGATTCTGCGTATTTCTTTGCTTGGGATGCGAGGGAGCGAAGTGAGCGAGAAATTCTGTTTTACCTCCGCCTTTCCTCCTCCTCCTCCTCTACCCTCTTTCCCTAACCCACTTCCACGCATATCACTTCTTTGGCTGCCACAGACGCACCTCGCAGGCCATCTTGATTCGTTTCTTTTGGCAGTGGTGGTTGCGGTGGCTACACAGAAGCGGTACCGTAGGCCGAGGCCTCTCCTCGGCGTTGGGTGTACCCACCGTCAGCATCCACCAGTTCATCGTAGAGTTCCGGGAAGGATAGCTGCAGACCTACTGGCACCTCTGCGAAGCACACGAGGATCGTCGACACACACGAACTAACCGGGCGATAGAAGACGTTACACACGAGCAGCGACATGACAAACATCATCCCTGCGGCGGCACCACTCCACGTAACCGCTAACGTCACTACCGCTACGAGAAGGGCGCACATCAAGGAGAGGATGCCAATCGCCTGACTCGTGAGGGCGTCGTTGAAGATGGCGGAGAAGGCGCACTGCTTGACCAAAGCCCACGTCTCCTTCGCACCGTCGACATAGCTGCAGCCATACACCGCCACGTGCACGAATGCGTATTGGTTGAAGTAGCGGACCAGGTCCTCGATGCAGCCGACCAGGCAGTCCACCAGGCACATCCAGAAGCCGTTGGCATCGCCGTTGCTGCGTGCGCATTCGACGAGGAAATGAATGAAGGACACGATCGCGGTGACGAGGGAGCCCAGACATACGGAGCCGAAGCTCGTGGTGACGGCACGCTTCAACGATCGCTTCACGGGGTCAGAGGGCATGTACGCCTCCCCTGCGAAGTACCACGTGGCCATCAACCCACAGGTGGTGACGTGGACGACGGTGCTAAGGACCTCGAGGACCCAGAAGACACAGAAGATCAGCACTATCGGGTACACGATGTCCTGGCCGGTTGCCACCCCAGCAGCGAGGCGCAACACGCTGGGGAGCACGTACAACACCGACACAGTCACGAAGTACCAGCTGACAAAAGCGGCCACGACCGAGACGAGAAAGAGAGAGCGGTGTCGCCGCAGCACCGACACGGTGGCGCACAACATCGTCGCCGTGAAGGGGATTCGGTCCTGGATAAGGTAAATCCAAAGCAGTGGCAGGAATGTCATGAAGGCAAAGAGGAGCGCCATCAACAGCGACCCCGTCAAGAGGCTTAGCCCGGCCAGGGTGGCAAACATCATCGAGGCCACGGTCGATTGTATGAAGATGAGCTGACGAGGGTACGCCGCAAGCAGCAACAGCCCTCCGTAGGCAGTCACGATGGTGACCGTAGCCGCTACTACCCACCGTAGCGCAAGCCCTCCCGCCGAGACACCGTTGAGAGCATCCGAGGAAGGAGAAGGAGGGTGGGCGGTCCCGTTCGCGCTCGCACCGTGGGCGTACGCCATCCGCTGCTGAAGCGCAGCGACACCAGCCCTCAGCGCTTCGAGATTACGGAGGACGTCGCTATGGTCCACCACTTCGCCACTCGCTGCTTGTCGACGCCCTCGAGTGGCGACGGGGGTGGTGGTGGGGCTGAGGGCGGCGTAGCCTTGGCCCGCCCCATCGCCTGCAATGACGGCGATGTCTTGCTCCGTGAGGCTCAACTCCCACATCTGTGTGATGCCCCACACGATGACGCCCACCACCAAAACGATAAAGAAGAGGGCGGCCCAGCAGTCTTGGCAGCCCCGCAACTGAAAGCGCCAGAGCTCGTGGCTGGACGGCTGACCACCGGGGGTACGAAAACATTGGCGTTGCGCTCGTCCATGATAGCGGTGCTGAGGACCCTTGCCCGGTCCGCCGGAGTGCGCCCCCACCGACCCCTCCTTGTTCGCCGCGCTGATGACTTCATCGCCTTCCTCGACGTCGCCCTCGGCAGAGGGGGTGGCCGCGAAGGTGTGGCTGTAGTGGTCATCTTCGATGGCCCAGGCGTTGTATACAGGCTCGCCCGGACCAAGCTCGCTGCTGTACGGGTCCCCATACGCCTCTCCCGGCTCCGTGTTCAAGAGCGCGGCTCTCTCACCCTGCCCTGCCACACGAGAGGACATCCGTGTGTCGCTGCAGAAGTTGGGGGTGGGTTGTAGGAGGAGGAGGAGGCCCCGACGCAAGGTGCGAAAGAGGCAGAAGTGTCACCGCTTGCGTCTTTCCTTCTCGACACGGCCCCAATGTACAATGGTGGGATGTATGTGTGTGTGTGGGTGGTGGTGGTGGTTTCTTTCTCTGAATTTACTAGATCCTTCTAATCAGAAGAGAGGCGGTGGAGGAGGAGGAGGAGGGAGCGATAGACGCAACAAGGAGGAGCGGTAAGTAAAAGGCCCACGGGAGGAGAATGAAAAGAAAGAACCGTTGGTTGGTGCCGGTCAGGGTGTCTAACGGTTGCGTCGATGGCTCTATCTCCCTTTCCCATCCATTCACGTTCACCCTCGAAAAAAGAGGGGACTCCTACAAGGGTCGTCCTGGTGAAGCAACACGTTGTCCCCCCGTCTTGCTGCTACTCTCCCCTTCCCTCCGCCTCTGTAGTCCTCCCTCCCTATCTCTTGGACGCACGCATACAGGGTGGGTGGATGGGTAGGGGTGGGGGTGGGGGAAGAGAGAGATTCGATGGGTGGAAGAGGAGGAGGGGAAGGCAAAGAAAGGAAGAAGAGGGGGAGAGAGATGGGAAGATCGGGCGTCCGACGGCTGTTCAGAGCACGGCGCTTTTCCCCCCAAAATGCTTCTCTTTTATGTGTGGCTCACGGGTGGGGACATTTTCACTGATTCCTACAAATCTACATCGATACCGGTATGTAGGGAGTAGCAGAGAAGAGATGTGAGGGGGCGCTTTCTCCACCCTTTTCTCAAAAACGCAAGGACCCCTCCCCACGTACACAATACTGATACAAAAGAGGCAGAGCCATCGTCTCCTTCTCCCACCTCACCTTTTCCTTCTCCCTTGGCTCTTAGTCTAAGGGTCGACACGCGAACAGGGAAGTATCTGGCTGCGTGCCGCCAATGACGCCTCCACTGGGAGGGGCACCCTCAGCATGGCTGAGGGAGGGGACGGACCCCCTTCTCCAGCTCTCCGCCGATCGGCTCTGCACCGGTGTCTCAGAAAAGAACATGCCATCCACGTAGAGGCGCTGATAGCGCCAGTCGGCGCTGATCAAGAACGACGCTGTGGCACGACTGTAGCTGGGATCGGCGGGAGATGCCACAGCGGAGTGGGCGGCGGAGCCGTAACGCCGCTCGGCTAGCTGGGCGTAGGTGCGAGTATAAGCCCCCGGCGGCGCAGCAGTGGTAGGGAGAGGGAGAGGACTGACTGGCCGCCCACGGATGGAACTGTGCCGATGGTGGCCCTGGTGATAGCGATAAGATGCAGTGCCATCGCCACCACCACCGCCTCTTTCCCTGCGGCTCTGCGCGGAGCCCGTGAAGTTTCGCTCGTGCGACACGTCCACGGGGTGTGTTACGTGGGATGGGATCGGGCGCACGATGTTTCGGAGGGCGTCCCCCCACCCAATTGCCGTCGAGGGGGACGGCTGCGCGTGCGGTCGCGGTGCGGAGCTCGGCCGGCTCCCTGTACGAGTGAACTTGTCGATACCACCCTCAGGATCGTCCAGCAAGGTCTCACAAATATACCGCCGTGCCTGTGCCGGTGGCGCGCGTGTGCCTTGCATACCATCTTCGTGCTCCGTAGCCGCCACGCTGAGAACGCGCGTATCAAACATGTGGTGGGGTTCACCGCGGCTCCTAGAGGGTTCGAAGGCAGGAATGGACCTCCTCTCTCGTGAGGCTTGAGAGGGAGCCGAAGAAGGTTGGGCGCTTCCACGCTTGGGTGTCGGCTTCGGCACCGCGACCGCATCCTCTGGCAGGGGAGCGGTGCGTTCGTTGGGCTCCAGCGACACATTGAGGGCATTGCCTGGTGCGAGTGGCGTACGCGGGTGCGCTGGCGACGAAGCCCTCCGCTCCGAGAGCGCGGCGGTGTCTTGCCCACCCCATGATGTTCCCTTGCTAGGGGAAGGGGCCATCCCGGCCGTCGTTCGCAACTGGGCAGCTGGGGTGGTCGCGCAAGGTGAAGGAAGGGTCGCATCGGACAGCGGCGTCATTGACATCTCTTTGGAGGATGAGGGCTCGCGTAGAGAGCACGGCATCGTCTCGTCGTCGTCGGGGCCTTTGTAAAGGCCGTGCACCTCTGAGCTGACTTGGCGCAGCCATGATCCTGCAGTGGTGGCGGAGGTCGGGGCACCTTCTGCCGTTCCTATATTTGTGACCTGTTCGTCAGAAGGATCGGCCTTGAGGATGGAAGCGGGGGGAGGTGCCTGTGCAGCCGCCGCAGCTGCTTCGGTTACGACTGCTACTGCTGCTGATGCGGGGATGGACGTGCTGTTGATCGTGCTCGCTGCTGAGGCTATTCGCACCGGCGTGCAAGCCAGGAGCCGCGCGTCGCGATGCGCGACTTCCACCGGCTCAGGGCTGCGCGCCACGGAGAGAGGCTCCTCCCTGAGCATCGCCTCTTCACCAACATCTGCTGCACTGTTCGGAGGAGCACCGAGAGGCAGCGCCGTCGGTGAAGCCTCCCTTCCCTCGGTATGCAGGACGGATGGCAGCAGCAGCAGTGGGGAGTAATCGCGAGAGGTCTGACGCTCTTGCCCGGAGTCGCTGAGGACCTTCCATGGGCGATGGTCTCCACTCGTCTTCTTATCTTCCGGGTTTTCGCTCGTCGTTCCGTCGGGGGAACGTACCGTTTTGGGGGGTGCTGCTCCGCGGATAGCGCTATGCGATATGACGCTGGCAGAGCCTAAAGACGGCGCTACCACCGGAGGTCCTTCCGAGGGCCGGAGTGACACCGCAGGGCGCTCGATGTCAGTGCGGTGGGCATCCTTTGTATTGCACGCAGCAGCTGGTGAGGAATTGTATTCCCCTTCATTCGGGCCCATCGTCGCTGCCGTTGCGGCCATCACAGAGCAGCTCGGTAGCGCTCGTATCGACGGATGCTTCCGATGCCACGCGGCGGTGATGTCGGAGAGGCTCGAGCCAGACGAGTTCAACTGCGTCGCGCTAAGTCCGCCATACATCGAAGAAGTTCCCCAACGGTGCCTCCCTTCGACCGCATCGCAGGGCGGTGCCGGTTTGCCGGGTGCTTTTTCTGGTTCGGCCTTTTGGCCGTCCCCTGAAGGGGGGGCGGCGGGTACGGGAAGAGGGGGGGACGCCGACGTGCCGGTCCCCTTCGAGGGGGCTGGGGAGGCCACGAGGTGGTGCTGCGATGGAGCTAGTTCTGAGAGTGATACTTCGCGATCTTCTGGTGAGGGACATGGCTGCCTCTTCTCCTTCGCAATGGGTAGCGGAGCTACCGCAGGCGGGACCGGCTGCTGTGGCCCTATCGGAGTGGCAGGCCCTTGTTCCGTGGCGTCTGCCCGCAACATCGGCGGCCTCGCGAGGAGCTGCCGTTGCGGATCTGTTGCTTCCACCTTCCCTGGCGGACGCTGCGCTGGCGTTCTCGGAAGCCTCCACACAATAGTATCGGCGATTGCGGAGCGGTTCGGTGCATTCCTTTCGTCAAGACGAGCTTCATCGCTAGCAGGCTCCCCTCCGGACCAAGGCTCTTGCGAAATGATCGCTGACGCGCTCCGCCGCTCACTTTGCCCTTGCTCGTGCAGCTGCACGTACGTCATACTCCCTGGAGGTTGGTGTGTCCTCGGCTTCTGCTGGATTCCTTCCGATACCGCAGGTACCTCCTCTGCCGCCGTGTGGGGCGGCGCGGAGGCGCTCCGGGTTACGCATGTCGCATGCGGAGGCTTCTTCGACGCCAAATAGCGCACGGCCGTCGTTACCGGCCGTCTCACCGCAGTGGCTCGCGCACCTGCATCTCTGCGAAGCACCACACTGCCTTCTTCACCAGTTCCCGGGGAGCTTCCACTGAAGCGCAGCGGCGCACGCGTGGACGCTACGGTGCATCGTATCGCTGACTGGCGGGTCGAGGTGGCGTACCACGGGCCGTAAGGGCGATGTCGAATCAGCCCTACTCTCTCCCCCCCACCGCGGCGATGGTCTTTCGCTGTATTGTCATCATCGCGAGTGCCGCTGCTGCTGCTGCTGCTCGAGTAGAGCCCTGGTCGGAGACCACGGGTGAGGAGGTGAGCCCACGGTCGACCTGGACGAAGGTGGGGAGGTAGTGCAGCATACGGAGGATGGGCACGTCTCCGCCGTGGAGCGTCGCGACGACGTCGCGTAAAGTCTGTGGGCGCGTAACTTGACATGTCCTCGCCGGTGAGATCTGAACGTGACTCCTCTTTCCCATCTTCTCTCACCGGTATCGCCCAGCGCACACTGGGGCGCGGCACGTGCAAGGAAGTAGGGGTTTCTGTGTCCCCAGTGCCGAAGACACCCATCTTCTCCTCTGCGAGATCCTTCACTGACATGCTGCTGCTACTGCGACGGTGGCAGCAGCGACTGTCAACCTCGTCTCTGTGACGATATGGCTCGATGAAGAAAGCGCGGGGGTCCTCCTCCTCCTCTTTTTCTTCCTTCCACTGCGCTTCTGGTGACACTCTTCTCAGAAAGAAGGCGCTGCGATCATCGTGCAAGGCGGCAGCATCCACCAGTTCCGCCTCAAAAGCAGCGCCACCGACGTGTGGCCCCGCTGGCTTCTGCCGCCGCGCATGCGACCTTGCCATGGCGATAGGAGGCCCTCGAAGAGAGGGAGATTGTCCCTCTCCGGAGCTCTCCGAAGTATTTGGTTGGAGCGAGCCGACATTCTCCTGCGGAAGAAAGCGACCACTGCGTAGCGGCAGCGCACCTGGTGCAGCAAGTGAGATAATAGAGGATGAGCCGTTCGTGACTTCCGAGGAAACATGCCGTGCGCGCGATCGCACTTGCTGTTCATGCAACGCAAGCTCCCCTGCCAAGTGGCCCTCCCCTGACACAGTTGCCACGGCGGTGGAGATGCTGGGGCCAGCGGATGAAGGACCCAGAGCGCTGCTGCGCTGCGTTTGGGCTGGTGAGGTGGGCTCCGGCGCTATCTGCGAAGGCTGCGGCTCATCACTGTCATCGACCCCCGCACGCCGGTCCCGTTGCACTGCGACTTGTGCGTGCATCTCGTCGATGACCTCGCCATCGCCGGTCACACCACAGCCGACGAGAGGACTATGCGTCTTTTCGGAGCGGCGTTCATTTACTTCTCGAGCTACAGGGTCACTCGTGACGCTGGTGGAGTTGCCACGCGTTGCCACCGGAGATAACGATGATGCGCTCTGTTCGCTTCGGGTTGACAAACGCATCAGGTGCGGCTGCACTGACACCTGCTTCGCGGTGGGTGCTACATGCGATGCGTCGTAGTTGTCTCCCATTCTTCGCGACGAGCAGCACCGCGACCCTGAAGGTGAGTCTGCCACCGGGGAACCTCTGATCGACGGCCCGAAGCTCGTTTCGCTGCGAAGTCTTGCGGGGCTGCCGGGCGTCTTGGGTTCGCCCTCAGGCGCCCCTCCACCGAGTCCAGCATCGTCCTTCTCCTCGTCCTCCTTGAGTAGCGACCATGCACGCGAAGGGGACGATACCGAGGTGAGAGAATTCTGAGTCACCTTCACGGTCGTAGTGTCTTCCGCGTCTTCCGCCCCGACACATGCGTCCAGCGTGCTGGATGCCGTGGAGCCGCCATGATGCGGACACGTTGTTGTTGTCGCTCGCCGCTCTGTCTCTTCAAGCCCATCGATTGCCATCTCGTAGGAGTGATGATGCGGGTGAGCGGTGGACCTTTCCGCGGTGAGGGGAAGGGCCTCCCGATGCGGCAGAACCAGGAAAACAGCCTTGCGCTCTACCGCGGCTGTATCGCTATCGGTGCTGTCCCTGCCAGCACGGATTCTCGTGGGCATCGTCCTGTGATGGCTGGTAGCCGTGGCGGGGTCGAGGGCATCGTTGTCGCCGATACGTTGTGAAACCGATGACCACGACGATGGTACCGCCGCCACTGCGGCAGACGATCCTCCAACGCCTTCCCGAGTAGGCTCAGGCATCTCTCGAGAGTTTTGCCGGAACGTAGCCGGTTGCCGTCCCAGGCCAGTCAGCGCCACCGCCGCCGCCGCCGCCGCCGCTCCTTCCGCTCTGCTGCGCTCGCCTGGGAGAGATTCCTTCTCGCCTCGGCAGCTCGAGGCCGCCACAGCCGAGACGTCCGTTTGGGAGGACCACGTTTCTGAACCCGAAAGGGGTGAGGTCGTGCCACCACCGTTTCGTTCTCGTTGTCTACTGCCTCCGCGGCCGGGAAGAAGGGCACGAGCGTCTGCAGCACCATCGACACCGTGAGTTGGCATGTCCACGGCGGTCTGCTCGTCTAGCGGGGCACTCCTGTCGCGACGAGGTAGGCGAATACGGGGACGTGGTGAAGAGGCACACGAGTCGATGGTGCTCACACCGGTTTCTGTGCCTTCGTGGCTACGCAGCCATTCCAGCCCCAGGTCCGCTGCTGCGCCCGCTTCCTGGAGGCGGATGGCATAACGGCTCTCCACCTCGCGCTGCAGCACCCTCTCACGGTGCTGGCGTTCTCGCCGTCGCAGCAGTCGTAGAAGGGTGATGAATCGAGCTCGTGCGCGCGCTGCATAAAGCCGCGTCGCGAGACATCCCCCCTCGCTTCCCCCTTCCCTATTTTCTTCTTCCTCCTCCACTGAGGACGGTACCACGAGTTCTGCACGTATACTTTCCTCGCCGACTCCCAGGTGCATCGGCCCTCCCCCTGACACGACCAGCACGTTGCCCTCACCTGCTGAGATGATGCCGCTCGTCTCATCACGTAACGATCCCACCTGTGCCCCTTCCACGTCCAAACAGGCCACCATCCCAGTGGCGTCCTCTTCTGCGCGTGCCACCTCTCCTTCCCATGGAGAGACCCCTGCATCACACCCGGCAGCAACTGCCAGCACTAGGGGCTCGGAGTCGGTACTGAGACGGCCGACGAGGCCACCCTTCCCTGGCGCCTCACCTTCACCAGCGCCCCACGCTCGCTTTTCCACTAGGGCCTTTCCTGCAACGTCTTCGCGGAGAACACCCGAAAGGCACGGAATTGCTGCAACGATACTCGAGCACCCAGCGTTCCTAACAGCATCCACGCTCACCATTCGGAGCTGAGCTACAGCCCCACATGTCAAAGCGCCGTCCTTGCCCAGGGCGCCACCAGCAGCACTGCTCCTGTCGTCTACACCAACGGCCGTCCTTAAGTCACCGCAGGAAGAAGTGACAGCTCTTGAAGATGCCGCTACACAGCCCAACGCCGCCTCCCTACGATCAACCAAACCTGTATCAGCCCCACCGCTCTCCACCTCTACAACCAACGGTCCTGATCCTGCTAGTGATGTCGCAGCGTGAAAGCACTCGCGCTCCCCACGCTGCAGCTCAGCAGCGTCGGGGCCCACAGCGGCGTCCGTTGTTCCTGGGGCAGCAGGGCTTGTGTCGCCAGCTGCTTCGCAGGCTGTCGCAGCGTCCACCTTTATGGGAGCAGCTGCATCGGTGCCAGTCGCCGCTTCCTCACGCTGCAGCTCAGCGGCGTCGGGGCCCACAGCGGCGTCCGTTGTTCCTGGGGCAGCAGGGCTTGTGTCGCCAGCTGCTTCGCAGGCTGTCGCAGCGTCCACCTTTATGGGAGCAGCTCCGTCGGTGCCAGTCGCCGCTTCCTCACGCTGCAGCTCAGCGGCGTCGGGGCATACAGCGGCGTCCGTTGTTCCTGGGGCAGCAGGGCTTGTGTCGCCAGCTGGTTCGCAGGCTGTCGCAGCGTCCACCTTTATGGGAGCAGCTGCATCGGTGCCAGTCGCCGCTTCCTCACGCTGCAGCTCAGC
>JASAOM010001047.1:49776-130688 GCA_030849085.1 Borovskyia barvae
CCTCCCCACGCTGCAGCTCAGCGGCGTCGGGGCCCACAGCGGCGTCCGTTGTTCCTGGGGCAGCAGGGCTAGCATCCACAGCATCCGCAGCGGCGTCGAATGCTGTCGCAGCGTCCACCTTTATGGGGGCAGCTGCATCGGTGCCGGTCGCCACCTCCCCACGCTGCAGCTCAGCAGCGTCGGGGCCCACAGCGGCGTCCGTTGTTCCTGGGGCAGCAGGGCTAGTGTCGCCAGCTGGTTCGCAGGCTGTCGCAGCGTCCACCTTTATGGGAGCAGCTGCATCGGTGCCAGTCGCCGCCTCCCCACGCTGCAGCTCAGCGACTTTGAGGCCTGAAGAAGCGCACGCCCTTTCTGGGACCGGAATGCTGGCGCTCAGAGGGACCTCCACCTTTCCAGGGACACCTTCCGGGTCGCAGGCGGCTGCTTTTTCAGGGTGGAGCTCCCCGTTAGCGGTTGCCAGGGTCACTTCGACTGTGTGTGGGGGCACGGCGTCAGAAGTGTTCGCAGGTACTGGCGCTCGGTGTTTGTGATCTTCAGTGCCCACGCCGACGTTCCTTCGTTGTAGGGCCGTATCGGGTCCTGCAGCGGTGTCGGTTGTGAGGAGGAGAGGCTTGTGGCGGCGACGGCCAGGCGGGGCCCGTGGCAGTGCGGGCTGCTCAGAATGCTGAGCATGCGAAGGGGTCGGGGCGGAGGAGGAAAGGGTAGGTGTGTGTGCGGTTACGAAGGCGGAACTCTCCGAGGGTGCTGAGGTGATCTGGGGAGGGCTCACAGCAGGGTGTGGGGAAAGAGGTCGCCGATGATGCTGTGCGAGAGGAGAGGCGGGGCGTTGCGGTGGCGGCTGCGCACTCGCGACGGCAGGGGTGACTGCGTTGGGTTGTCGGGATGTGCTGCCAGAAAGGCAAGGGAGGTCGATAGAATCTATGGAAAGATGCTGAGCAGATGGAGGTTCTTCAGTGTTAGGGCGAGGTCTGTCGTCGAAACGGTGAGGATCCCTAGGCACTGGAGGTTGCCGTAGCGGCGCTGGAGATGGTGGCGGCGGCCGCCGATCTCGAGGAGAAAGTGACTGTAGTGGGTGGTCACCAAGTTGCCAGCATCTTTGTGATGGTGCAGACGAGTGGCGGTAGCGCTGCTCCATATCGGCGAGAAGGCCGCTCAAGCTGCGACTGCAGCTGTCCCCAAGAGTGGAGGGCAGAGACGAGGTGGAAGAGGAGGAGCTCGACCAATTATTCGCGTAAGCGGCAGCGTTGTGCGGAGTCGCAAGACCAGCGCGGCATGAGTCTTCTTCCAGGCCCAATGGGTGTATGGGCGATGTCCGCCGCTGACGAGGCTGAAGAAGCAAACTGCAGCCGACGTCCGCGGCACTCGAGGATTCGGTGTCGTGTTGAAACCCCACGGCATCACAGTCACCGCTGCTGCTGCTGCTGCTGCTGAGGGGAAGTGGCCGGTGATTGGAAGGAGACGTAGGCGGCAACACCGGCCGCAGTGGTGAGATTTCTCTATCAGACCGGCCTGTCGAGTTCCACGGCCAAGGGCGCGGGCACGCGCGAGTTTGCGATGGTGTTTGACGTGGGTTGTGGGCGTTCTGCGCGTCGTACACGTGAAAGGGGAAGACCACCTCTCTCACCGCATTGCTTGCCAAGTCGCAGGTGGGGCGCTGACGTGATGGGAAGCCGCTCGCTGCATGCGCCTCAGCGCTGGTGTGCATGGGAGATACCGCGCCACGCGGAATTCCGAACGCTTCCGAGGGCAACGGAGGAGGCACTGCAGGAGAGGAGAACCCGTCGCCTTCGCCTCCAGCGCTAGTGATGAACACCGGACAGCCGGAGTACGACGTCACTGGGCGAAGTGGCGGCGGTGCACGGCTTGTCCTTGGCGGGGGCACCATGCCCCGCAGATATCCTTCGATTCGATGAAGGTGCTCATCAACGCGGCGATACGGAGCATCACGCATCCTTCACCGAGTTTGATGAATCCCTCTCTCCCCGCTCTTCGTCAGCAGAGGTGCAGAAGGAGGAAGGAAGAGGAGGAGGAAGGGGGGGGGGGAGAGAGAGAGAAGCAAAACGGAAAATGAAAGGGGAAAGTCAAGGGGGGCGTTTGTGAACAGTTCTCTCCTCCTCTAATGACTTTTGGTTTTGCCTTTCTCTATATGGTCACGTACTGCTACACACACACACACCTATAGATACATGTGCATAGACGTCGCCACTGCTTAATGGTGAGGTGTGCGTCTGCAGCGAGAAGATGCCCCCTTCTGCCCTTCTCGTCTCCCTATCGTGCGCGGGAGAGCGAAAGAGAAGAAGGGTGGGGGTGGGGGGACGATGCGGTGAGGATGGTCTCGTTTGCGAATGTTCTTTGATTATTTTTTTATTTGGAGGGTGCACGTATGTGTGTGTAAATAACTTCCCCCTCCCCCTCTTCCGCTACGGGCGAAAGGTGGGAAAAGCGGGAGGCTGCACCAATGCGGGAACAACCCTCGGAAAGAAGAGCAAAACAAAAGTGATGACGTGCCTTGATGGTTGTGGCAGGACATCAACAATGCTGAGTGTGCGTGCTTCGAGCGGAGATGGGAGAAGAGAGGAAAGATAAGAGGGAAGGGGAGAGAGAAGAAAGGGAAAGACGAAGAGACCGCTGTAAGTCACCAGCGAGGACACTCTTCTGTATCAGAAAGAAGTGCTTACTGAAGGAGTGGAGCTCATCACCGGCGACCGCCTCCCAGAATACCTGACATCTTTTTTCCCCTGGTTTTTATTCGGAAGTACCCATGACCGACGCTACCGGGGATGCGGATGAGGAGACGGTAGAGGGAGGAGCACAAGAGGCAGCCCGAAGGAGAGGGGGCTCTCCCCCCTCCCCCGCCTCCGCTGTAAACGGCTTCGAAATACACTCGCTCCCCATCTCTCTTCCCCTCCCCCCCTTTCCCCGTAGTTTCTTCTATTCGTTCTTAGATATGTCCCTCTCCTTCTTCAGGGGTATTACGAGGATCGCATGCATGCTTGTCACCGTCGAAGCGCATGCAGCTGTCGTTCCAGTTGCTTTATGTCACGGAGTTGGTCGAAAGGTTTTTCCTCCGACGGCAGCTTCTCAATTTCTGCCACGGCGAGCGCAATGCGTTCCAGCTCAGCGGCTGCCGAAGCGGACAAGGGCCGCGAAGTCGCTGCAGCGGTGGTGCTGCTGGTGGCGGGGCCCACCGTTCGGGGCAACTTATGTGTGTAGGACTTCGCAGTGGTGGCAGCGGCGGCGGTCTTCGCGGAAGGGCAAAAACTGCGGTGGCCATTCGGGTTCCCCTCGGCTTCAGGGGAGTGCTCTGACTTGTGAGCTGCGTCACTACTGCTGCGGTCGCTGGAGGACTCGGTGTCGTCGCTGTCGTCGCCGGAGGAGGAGGAGGTGGTGGATGAGGATGAAGCTGATGACGATGATGACGATCCCGAAGAAGTCGATGAAAGAGAGGGCGGTGCGGTGGAGAGCGCCACGCGTGCTTTCTTCCTCCCCTGCGTCACGCGTGACCGACGTGTAGGGCGCTTTCGCCCGTCGGCGCTGTTCACCGCCCTCGAGATCAACTTGGCCGCCTCCGTCTGGGCAGCGCTCAGGTACATGTCAAGGAGCGGCACATCGACTTCCTCACGGCTGCCATCGCGGTGAGGCGGGTGCTCCTCGTTGGCGTTGCCTTCGATGCCGGTGCGAGGGTGGATACCTCCGGATGTTACCGGCGCATCTCTCGAACGTCGCTGCTTCTTCTCGGCGCGTCGACCTACTCGTTTCGCGGTACGCCGCTGTACCTTCCGTGTCTTCTTCGCCTTGCGCGAGCAGCGAAGCCCAATCTCACGGCACGTCCACGTGTCAGGGATCGGGTCGAGCCGCTTCTTGAGTTTATGCCACACGTCGCACTGATCACATTGAACCCAGAAGTCTGTGTTGAGCGAGGTGGTGGACGTGTCGACGTCGCCAGCTCGGAGCTGCAACACCCGAGTGGTGATGGAGCCCTTACAGTCCCCACGTTTCTTCTTACTCAACGCACGTCTGTGCTCAGAATCGAACGTTTCCTCCTCCTCCCCTCCCTCCGTGGCCGCTGACAAAGCTAACTCACGATGTCGAAGAGGCGGCGGTTCCACCGCAGACGCCTCACTTGATTTGAAGAGCCCGGTCGAGAGTTCTTCGATGGACAGCGCAATGGTGAGAGGGGATGAGGGGCTCGGCTGCGACGATCCCGGTGTAAGCGTCGCTGCTGCGTACACCGATCGCTGCCTCTGCGGCGGCGAGGCAGCCCAACCCTTTTCCTCCGCTTGCGCGTCCCGCAGCGCCCGCACCCCGGCGCTCACCACTT
Organism: Borovskyia barvae; assembly: GCA_030849085.1. Classification (NCBI taxonomy): domain Eukaryota; phylum Euglenozoa; class Kinetoplastea; order Trypanosomatida; family Trypanosomatidae; genus Borovskyia; species Borovskyia barvae. The sequence goes on from JASAOM010001047.1 coordinate 54,098, forward strand.
GGCTTGCTTGCTGACTTAGAACGCTTCCCGCCCCGTTGAACACTTCACAGTTGACCTTCATGGTAGTCAGCCGCTCGCGTAGGGAGGCGAAGCCGATCAGACGAGATTCTACCTCCTCAGCGATGGCGCGCGCGGCCCGACCGTCGGGGCGACCGAGTGCGTGCAGTACCTGCGACGCAATGGTGGCGCTTTGACGAAGGCACGTGAGGCGCGTCGGAGTGGGGATGCCCTCAAATACTTCAGTGTAAAGCTGGCAGAGGCTGACCGGATCGCGGATACTGCGGTAGTAGCCCGGAGCCTCCATCTCCGACACGGGCATTCGAAAGGGCAGTGACGCAGGCTGCGCTTCCCACAGCACATCCAACACAGTAAGGAGTTCCAACATGCGTGTTGCACTCGGGACACGGATCAGCAGACCCGATGCCGGGGCACCAGCACTGTGAGCTTCGTGGCCTCTGACCTCTGCGATCGTGCTTGCACGATCTTGTACAACACCGTTCCTGTCGTCCTTCCGACACGAGACGATGTCAAACTGTGGGGCTGCCGTGGTAGCGGCGGTGGGGCTTGGGGCCGCCGCCACGGCGAAAGACGACGTGTCTATCGGTGAAGAGCCGAGAGCAGCACGCAGCGCGCCTACACACGCTTCCTCGAACTTCCAGCCCTCGTGGCCATCCTGGAGCAGTCGTTGCACCATCAGCCGCTGCACGCGCAGCCCTTCATACCACACGGCGTTGGCGTACTCCAACCGCTGTGGATCACGAACAACGCCCGATGCGGCGGCCACCGTCCGGCGACGTGGACCCGCATCACTGGGCTCGCCGTCGCGCAGAACTACCAACGCGTCCCAGTGTTCCTGTCGCCACGAGGCGAAGCAGTGGGTGAGAGCCGCGTAGAAGATGTTGACGCTTGCGGACGCCAGAGGCCGCAGACGCATCTCAAAAAGATCTGTCTGAGACGTGAAGAGGGCATGAACATCGTAGAAACACAAGTACATCCACCAGTCAAAGCACATGATAGCGCTGGAGGGGCGTGTAACTTGCATGGTGCGCCGGCGCGCCTCTGCTGGAGATGTTGCAGCCGCCACGACACTGGTGGGTGGCGGCAGCGGTGGTCTCTCGTGATCCCTTTCATCAAATGCCGTGCAGGTCGGCAGTGACGTCCCCGAGAGGGTCTCGGGTTTCTCATCCAGGCGCCCGCATACACGTGATCGCCTCCCCGCCGAGGCAGAGCTCGCTGCCTCCTCCGTCGAACGCCTAGCCGCTGCAGAAGCGGTCCTTTTCATCTCGCGTTGGTTGCGTGCAGAGAGAGCGACAGGCCTCACTGCTGCACATGACGGTGCCGGGGCTGTCCCGTTGGAGAGTTCGTGCTGTACCGCCGTCGCGGGAAGCTGCAGTGTTCGGCCAAGATGCATGCTCGACTTCTCCGTCGTTGCTGCACTGGGGGCGGCCAATACGGCTATCCCGTCACCGGCACTTCCCATTAAAGGCAGTCGCAGAGGTTTTCTTGGCGTCTTCGCTCCCTCGCCCTCTCCGGCAGCTACAGGATGTACAGCAAGCTGGACTTGCGACTCGCTGGTGCTGCACCAACCACGAGTACAAAGAAAAGTATTCGCTCGAGATCCCGGTTGCAACCGCTGTCCCTCGGGTGGACGAGTCGACATTGCCTCTAATGTGTCGTCCCCGAGGGCATCTCGTTGCCCAACGAAGCCACCGACCTCCTCCCCTCCTTTATCATCCTCTACGATGATGTTGGTAAAGGGGGCGTGCATCGCCGGCCACTCCATGGCCCTCCCTCTCCGTAGCGGCAGTAGCGACACCGCAAAGGCGCAGCAGTTGCGAAGGTGAGCGCGAAAGAAACGGCCCCAAAACAAAAGGGAAGAAGGACAGGCGGGCGGCGAGGGGCGAAATGGGGATGTTCACTGACCCATCCGCATCCCAACCCCCACGCAAGCAGCGAAGGGAGGTACGGGTGGGGGCTGGGGTGCGGATGGGTATGGAGAGAGAAGGGCTCTCTCTCTCTATCTGTTTCTTTTTTTTGTTGTGTGTGTGTGGGGGGGGGGGGGGAGAAAGGAGGGTTTCGTGGGTGAACACGCGATCAGCGCGCGCACACACACACAGCCACAGCTACACAGGCGCCTTACTTACCTTCGCCGGCACCCCCACCCACCCCCCGAAAAGGAGGTACAAAGAAAAGAGCGAGAAGAGAAGGGGAGCAACATCGTGTAGATGGAGAAGATGGCGCCGATACACTTGGAAATGTATGGGCAAGAGTGAGGTGGTGGTGGAGGGGAGGGAATGCCCGTCATGTGCCACCGATGATCTTCCCCACCCTCCTCCTCCACTCCTCTTTACAGAAGCCTTCAAGCTCACTTCAACGGTTGTAGTCTTCTTTGGGTTGGGTGGTGGCTGGGTGGGTGCTGTAGATGACCCAAACAGCACTGCAACGCTCCCTCACGCCTTCTCCATTGCCCTCCCTCCCCCCCTCCCTCACAGGGACATTCTCCTGAAGATCGAGAGCGCCACTGACCAAAGAAGACACAGAGCGGTTTGTGACGGAGGCGAGAGAGATGGAGAAAAGAGAGGAGGAGAAGAAAGCCGCAGCTGACTTCTGCCGCTTCTTTAGAAATGGTGCTGAGAGAGAGAGAGGGGATGAGGAGACTCGTCGAGGGAGGCTACAAGGATGGTGATGAAGCAAAACCGAATAAGTTTTATGTACTACTCTCCTCCCTCCTCAAGGATCTTTCAAAGTCTTCATATATATATATATATATATATATATGTATAAATAGGCTTGGGTGTGGCTCTTCCCCGCTTCTCATTGCCACTTCCTTAACATGCCATCGACTGCAACACAAACAAACATGAGGACCCCCCCCCTCCCCATCACCTGGAGATGACGCGAAAGAAAGAGAGAAAGGATGCGGGAGCCCCCTCCTACAAGCACCAGGGACCAGCAGTTGTCACATAAAGTTCACACACACATATATATATATATATATGCATGCTGGTGCCTGTGCTCTTACTGCAAGGCAAACTCCTCCAACTCTTTCTGTATCGCCGTCACATCAGCTAACACCTCTCGCACCCCGTTGGCGCGTTGCTCTGCCACATCCAATGCCTTCGACAAGGCGACGTGCACCTCTTGCTTGGGACTCTTTTCGAGAATATTTTCATAGAATGCGCGCACCTCTCCGATGGCGGCGGCGACAGACGGGGCAGGATTGCCCAACAGGGCACCGTCGCCTTGCATGGCGTGCAACACCGGCGAGGGGAACTTCGCCCAGTGCGCGGTGCTTGCAATAACCAGGGGCGGCAGCGTGCCGTCTCCATCCGCGGCGGTGGGCTCCGACAAGTCCAGCTTCAGGAGTTCTTCCTCTCGGAACTGTTGCGCCACGAAGACGGCGACCGCCGTGTGCGGGTCCAGGAGCCGTGCGCCGTGGGAAAGCTCAAAAATTGACTTGATCGTGTTGGCGCAGTCCTCCTCCGTGCAGCGGCCGGCTGCAAACGTTGCCTGCATCGCCTCCCGCATCTCTTCCGTCAGAATGAAGACGCCGTCCGTGTCCAGCTCGTGCATCAGCCGCGCCACCAGCGCCGTATCCCCCCCGCTGAGGAGGTAGAGGAAGCGCTCCACGTTGGAGGCCTTCAAAATATCGATCGACGGTGACGACGTGGCAGCGAGGGTGCGGTGCCGCACATCGTACACGCCCGTCTTTACAAAGTCGTGCAGCACGTCGTTCTGATTGGACGCCACGACAAAGCGACGCACCGGCAGCCCCATGAGCTTCGCGATGTAGCCGCTGAGGACGTTTCCGAAGTTGCCGCACGGCACAACGAAGTCGACGGGGTCGCCGAAGGCCCACCCGCGCGGCGGATGCTGAACGTGGTGGCGGTAGGCCCAGAAGTAGTAGACCACCTGAGGGATCAGACGACCCCAGTTGATGCTGTTTGCCGAGGACAATCGCACCGCCGTCGGCTGCACCGCTTCCAGCTTCGCATTGAGAGCCTTGTTCGAGAAGAGACTTTTGACGGTGCGTTGGCAGAAGTCAAAGTCCGAGTCCACCGCGTACGCCCGCACACGTGCTCCGTCGTCGTAGGATAACATTTGTGTCTGCTGCACCGGAGAGACGCCGTGCTTGGGGTATAGCACCATCACTTGGGAGTGCCCCCCCGCGTTCACGAAGCCGCTGATGGCGGCTACACCCGTATCGCCCGAGGTCGCTGCGAGGATCACATACTTACCCTTCGCCTGCGCTGCCGTCGCCGTGTTGAAGTACAGAGGGAAGAGCTGCAGGGCAAAGTCCTTGAAGGCGGCGGTAGGCCCATGGTAAAGCTCCATGAGAGATATCTGCGCTGCCCACCGCTCCCGGGCGTTGAAGGAAAACGAAGGGGCGCGGTCGGTGTCTCCGCTCGCTCCGTTGCCGTCGGGCTTCTGCTTCTCCTTCGGCGGCGTCTCCAGATCCGGCAGAAGTGGGACTAGCGGGCAGATGTCCTCCCGGTCCGACCAACGACTGCGGTCGTACGCCTGCAACACCAGAGGGTATAGCACAGCGGGACTGATGCTCGCATCGACGAGCTGCTCGAGAATGCATTCAGCGGCCTCGACGTAGGCGAGACGGCGCTGCTTGCAGAAGATGCACAACTGCGAGTATGGCATCACAGGGATGTTTTTGAGGATGAAGAGCCCCCCATCGCCGGCCAGACCGTCGCGCACCACCGAGATGAAGTTGGCTTCTTCCGTCGAACCACGCGTGCTGGTGAAGAGGCCTCCGGTGCTCCGATCGGGGCGCGCCAGGCTCCGGCGGAGGGAGTCAACGAGAGGACGCAGCACCGCCACCAACTCCGCTACATCACTCTGCTCCGTCCATATATATCGATAGTGGTACCGTTGATGAACGGGCTTCACTGCCGCGGTGTCCGCTTCATCAAGGCAGAGTACGAACGGGTGCGCGTTGGCTATCGCTGCTTCTGTGGACGCGGCTGTCGCCTCTTCAAAAAGCCCTTCAAGCCGTAACAAGGCTGCCTGCACGACGGACTTCAATTCACCTGAGGCGCTACCGGTGATGGACAGCAAGAGCTTCTCCGCCATTGATGGAGGAGGTGTGTGTGTGTGTGTGTGCGTGTGCGTCTGGTGGTGCGTTAGAGTATCTGTGTGTGTGTGTGCGCGCGCGCGGGTAGAGCCCGAGTGCTGACCTGAAGGAAGGCAAATAGGAGGGGTGAAGGGCGTAGGAGGGGGACAGCAAAATAGCAGATAGGAGCAAGGCGGTGGGAAGGATGGAGCCTGATGGCATGAGCGTACCTCCTTATGCAACCTGTAGCGAATCCCTCCGCCTCTCGCGTCTTTTTCTCACTCCTCGCCCTCCTCTCTCCCTCTCCCTTCCACACATACGCACACACCCACACCCACACGTACTTAACGCTTAGCCCGTGTCTTTTGGAGATGGATAAGCGGGCACACAAGAACGTATGCGTGCGCGTGTGTCTTCGGGGGAGCGGAGAGGGTAGGAGGAGAAGATTCTAAAGAGAGTGGATGGAGAAACTCCCTTCATACAAAAGGAGGAGAGGAGGCGAAAGGGCGACCAACTGCGGGTAGGGCGGAAGTCCTGCGCCTCTTCTCTCTCATGAAGGAAAAAGTCTCCGTTACATCCACTACTCCCGCCCATTCTTTTCCCCTGGAATGGTCGTTGACGCCGTAGCTCCGATCAGCGCCCCTCGACACTGGTTCCCGTTGCTATTTGTCATGATAGCACATTGTGCTAACGCGCTGACATACTACTAGACGAGGGGCATCCTCTGTCGACGAACAGCAAGAGTTTCCCACAGAAGCAAGACCACAAGCCAAACACACTCTCTTACACACACACACACACACACAACCCTACACATTCACGCGATGAAGCAGCGATCCGTGTACAAATAGAAGGTGAGAGAGCCACAGGGGGGGGGGGGAAAGAAACGTACACTTGAAAAATAGAGGGAGAGAGAGAGAGAGAGGGAGGCGTGCACGTCAGGCCAGCAAGGATAACAGAGTGTCGATCGCCTTCAGATACCCGACGTCATACGCAAACTCCGCGTCGGGGTCGCCGACACACTGCAGCTCCTTCGACTCGTAGGTGTAAGCAAAGTCCACCATCACGACACGCGCCGTCGTCAACGGCTCCTCCGCGTCGTAGACGAACAACAGTGACGAGGTGTAAAAGCGGAAGACTGTCTGCTGACTGAACGCCACCCGCAGGCGTTGAAGCTGCTTCACGAAGATGTGCTCCATCTCACGACTGTTCATGAGAAATTTGGAGATCTCACTCTTTACCTCGTGTAAGGAGAGGCTGCGGCACTGCAACTTCGATCGGAAGTCATAGCGAGCTTCTTCGGCGTTCCAGCGACGGTAGCCAGCGAGTCGAATGCCGTACCGCTCTGACGTCGACAGCCTCGCTTTGCGCTCCTTGCTCCGCTTCTTCTCGAGTGAAGGGTGCAGGCCGTATTGCCGGCTTCCCATCTTGATGTCCATCACGCACTGACGCCGGAAGCGATAGCAGACGTACTCCAGCAGAATCATCCGGCAGATATGCTGACCATCCGGAAGATTCTCACGAGCCCGCTCTTCGACTGGAATAAGAGTCCCTTTTTGCTGTCGCGCCGTCTCACATAGCTGGGCATCCCGGGAAGCCTCGAGTGCATCGTCGGGCTTACTTGTCGATGGCAAAGTTGCAGTCGGAGCGGAGGCGGCACAAGCGAGTCCAGCAGCCAGCCGTTCCCGCCGCAGCAAGACGTCTCGCACGAGAAGGCAGCGTGTGCCGTGATACCGTGGAACGAAGGCAGCCAGCAGTTGCAAGGCGCGGTGCTTCTGCGCGGCGTAGTGGTGCTCCCCGGTGTTGGCTGTGATGGCAGCCCCGTCCGACGATGGCGTCGCGAGGGAGCCGGCCATGCGCGGCGTGGTGGAGCCGCTGAACGCAAGCGTTGGTGTTGCGGCGGTCCCACAGCAGCTCCACGCAGCTCTGTGCTCCCCGTCGCTCCTGGAGGCCACCGGTACCGTAGATGCGAAGGGGCTCACGGTGGGTGCTGGCCGCGGGGTCAGCTCCACCGAAGGTGATGGCAAAGGCATGGGAGACAGCGAGACGGGCGTGACACATCGGGAACACGAGCAGCGGCCTTCACTTGGCGTGTGCTCCTCAGTGGCACTGGTGGGCGGCAGCTCGCAGGGTGGCGGTGGCGAGAGCCTCGCTGCCTCGGCGGCCTGCCGCTGCACCACATACGCGGCGGCGGCGTTACGATAGAAATGACGAAACTGCACAGTCCACCAGAGCCGCGCAGCAAGCTCTACGAGGTCCTTGTCGACTGGAGGCGGCGGCGGCGTGACGGCCGCCGTTGTGGCTGCCTCAGCCGCACCGCTGCCTCTCTGCTCCTCCATCACGTTCTCTACCTCCTCGCTGCACAGCCGGCGGCGCGGCTCCTCCACAGGCTGGGCAGAAGCGAGGATATTAAGATTTGATAAGTCTTCCGCTTCGAACTGTTGATACGCTTCCCAGCGCGCCTCGCCGATGGCCTTCACGTCGTCCGCATTGGCCACCACCGCTTCTCCGCTGCTGCTGTTCCGGCTGCCGGCCTCGAACCTTAAAGGAGGCGAACGACTCTGCTCCGTCGTGCACTGTGTTGCCGTGCACCGCTCCTTCGAACCAGACGTACTGGCCTGATAGGGATAATGGTGCTGTACGGTGTGCGGCGCCTGCCGTACCGCCTCCCGCACAAGCACCTCTTGGTAGGGCTGGATCATGTTATAGAAGGCTTCCTCGCGGCGGGAGCCGGACTGCTTGAGGAAGGCGTTGCCCTCCGTGACGGAGAAGTGATGACCCCCAACGGACGCGGGGTCTTGCGTATCCGTGCCGTCCAGCACGCTACCCGCCGCGGCGAGACCGTCCTGAGAGGGAGACGCGGTGGTGCTGTGAGGCGGCAAGGTGGTGGTGTTGGTCATCTCCACAACGGCGGCGGTTGCCGCTTCGACTTTAAATACGCCTTCGCCGACAGCGGCTCCACGATCGATGCTCGCGCTCTCCTCTGCGGGGAGGACGGCGTCCAGCCACAGTGGCGGCAATTCTGATGGTGTCTGCGCAGCTTCCCCTTCCACCGCCACCGCAGGCACGCTCTGGTGACGGACGATGTTCTCCGACCTGGACCATTCGACGGTGGATGGCGGGCGAGCCTCCCCGAGGCCCGGTGCCACGGCAGTGTCCGCATCACTTGTGTACATCTCCGCTGCACCACCATCAACATCGCTGCAGTAGCAAGAACGGCACGACTCCACTGATGGAGGCCGCACCATCGAGGCGAACGTACTTCTTTCAGGCCCCTCGGTCTGCGTGGGCTTACGTAGCGGTATCGCCGTTCCATTCGATGGGCCAGCGGCAGCAGCGAGAGAGGCGAGGCTCGGATTGCCGAGACTACTCGAAAGGTTCGCGGGCTCCGTCGTTGGGTGGCGATTTTCAACAGTGAGCACCGCCGAGAGCATCGCCAAGGCGGTGTTGGTGATGGTTGAGGCAAAGATCGGCGTAGGCGGGGGCTCCTGAAGTCCCACAGGAGCGCTCTCACGCGGTGCCACCGCTGCGTCGCTGCCGAGGGAACTTGTCGATAGCACCGGCCTCGCCGTTGGGACGACCGTGACGTTGGCAGGTGAGCTCAGAAACGTAGCGGCGTTCATCCCAGAAGGTGTGGCAGTGTGCATGCCTGACGGCAGCGGTCCGTCCGCCTCGGAAGCCAAGCTATTCTGCAGCGGCGTACGGTGGCGTGAGGGACGACGAGGCTCGGCGCGGCCAGCGATGCCATCGCCACTGTGTTCCCGCTCATCTTCCTTGTTGGACAACGCGTCACTGGTGCTGCCGTTTTCTGTCAGAAACGCCTCCGATGGGCTGTGGCCGCCTTCGAAGGTGTCGTGGCCGCTGTGCCCTTTGGAGTCCATCGGTGGTACCGCTGCCACATCCAGTGAGGAGGGCGGGACATCCTTCGACTGTGGCGACGCCCACGATCTGGCGTCTGTTGGGTCCCCCAGCGTGGCAGCCCCGACGCCGTGAATGGATTCCACCGCCGTCCTCAACAGCGGTGTCCGCGAGGGCGGTGACGGCGCTGCAAAATTATTGGGTTGGCCGCTGGTCGCCACGTGAGCGAGGCATCGCTCCTCCATCGAGGTTCGCTCCAACACCGCGTCGAAGAAGGTGGAGGAGCGAGAAGGGGAGTTCCTCATGATGCAAAAATAATCAATCAATCAATAATATTTGTGTGTGTCTGTGCACCCGAAATCTCTCTCTATCGACTTCACTTCACCCCACCCACTTCGACGCAGACCGCTGTCCTTCTCACCTACACACCTGAAGAAAGGCAGCAAGAGCAGATCGTTCGGAGCTCTTCTCTCTTCTCCCCTCTTCTCTCACTCCTGCGACAGCCGCCTTCTTTTGGTTTAAACACGAGAGTGCAGAAAACTTCAAGGAAAAAGCAGCAGAATATACACACAAAAAAGATGTCCAGGCGTCAAAAGGGCGAACAGATCCGCCGTGATGGTGCCGCTGCTGCTGCCGCACACAACGAGACGAAGGAGGCGAAGGCGGAAGGGTAGGACAGAGCGAGGGGAAAAGCGAGGCGAAGGCGAAGAGGAGAAACAAGAAAAAAGAAGCCTTTATTTTTTTGAAAGGAAAATTCGGAGAGAGCAACACTCGATGATATATATATATATATATCTATATGAAAGGGAGGAGAGTCCACTCTGAAGTAGCGGTGATGGTGATCGCTGTGCCCTGCACGTACAGCCCCAGTGGATCCTTTATGATAAAAGTACAGTTTTTGAGTCGAGCGGAAAAAAGATTCCGTGCACACACGCCTCAACGTGTCACTCTGTCTTTTTTTGTTTTCAACTCGCGCGGAAAAGAAAGAAAGTGTTTATTAGAAACTATGGCGGACACTACGTATATACATATATATATATATATATGTATGTATATACGTAGCTGACTTGTTGCACTACTGCCGCACTCCCACTGCTGTTTCGTGAACAGCGCTCCCCCCCCCCCCCCTCTTCCTCACACCCTTTGAACTCTCTCCTAAACGCCTGAGGACGCACGAAACAGCGTTTTTTTTGCAGCAACAGCAGCAGAGAACGCTTAAAAAAGAAACAAAGTCGTTCTGTCGTTCGTTTCGGAGAGAAGAGGAAGAGCAGCAGTGGGTGAACGCGGCTGGGCGATGTGCGCCACGTGAGCAGCCAGGTTGAAGCAGAGCAGAAGATAACAAATCAAAACAATGAAAACGGGGGAGGGAGGGGATGCAAAAGGGAAGGGAAGGGAGAGATACAAGAGGAAGGAGAGTCCGCTCTTCGTATGCTCGTATTTGGTGGTGTTGGGTGATCCTTGTTCTTTCAAAAAACCGAAAAAGATGTCTCCGTCTCCCTCTCTCTCTCTCCCTCTGTATATATTTGAAGTTTTTAGGATGTTAGAAGTAGATGAACTTTTATCAGATGAAACAACAACAACCACACCGACATAAATCGGTGCCTTCTCGCATACCCCCCCTCCCCCCCCTCTCCTTGGCGCTACACAGGGACCGCAAGACGCTGTGACGTCTTTGTGAGAGTTTTGCTCGGATCTTCGTTTCCTCTCCAGCCTGAAAAATTTAGAAAGGAAATGGCGGATCAAGCAGAAACACGAATCGAACGCCACCCACCCACACAACTCTGAAGAGAGAGAGAGCGCGCAGCGAACAGGTATGGAGAAGAAAAGCAACACCGGATTGAGGGAAGGAGCACGCACACACCAAAAACAAGAGCGACCACAAAAAAAGCACCAGGCCACGTGATAGTACAAAGGGAAAGCGAACAAAGCAGATGAGAGAAGAGAGAGAGAGGCCGCCTCCTTCCACTAGGGGGCAACCCTCAGCGCAACAGCGACTTTTTCTTTTTAGATGGGAAGAACGAAAGCAAAGACAACAACAGAGGGGCAGTACTCCTGCCGCAACTTGTGTCCGCCACGCGAAGAATTTGTTGGGTCACGCACAACGACTCACCACCACCCGCCACAGAAAGTAGGATCACTGAGGCAGTCTGGGCGTCTCCGTGCGAGAAATGAGAGCGTGTTATATATGTGTTTGCAGCGGCTTCCGATGATGGTGGAGTATCAAGAAGGGAGAGAGAGGAAGAGGATGGTGGTGGTGGGTGGGAGATGAGAGTAGCAGCCCCCTCCCCCCTTCCCCTTAACAATCACAAACCTAATGTGGACACGGGGGGTCAACGGAGGGATGACACCGTCAGCTCTCCCTCTAATCGAGGAGAGGAACAATCAACCGCAACAGAAAGGGAGAAACGCTCTCTCTCTCTCTCTCACACACACACAAGCCACCACAGTAATAAGAGATCTCTTCCCTTTCCCAGAAGGCCGCACTGAGCCGCTTACCGGTTGAGTGATATATATGTATATATATATATATGCGCTTGTGTGGGCGGCTAATGATGCCTTGATGCCCCAATCTCCATACACAGACGCCTATACACGTTGGTTACCTCTCGACGAGCAAATCAACATCAGCACCCCCCCGAAAAACAACAACTCAAGCCAGCTGAGCGGGAGCGAGAAGGGGGGGGGGAAGGGGAGGGGGAGAAGCTGTGATGATGGTGAGGGTTAAAGAGAAAGGAACTTCAATGGGTCACCCATGCGGACGGCGGACCAACCAACAAAGAGAGGGGCCTCTACGGGCTACTGCAGAGAGACTGTTTGCAGGAGGGAGGAGGAGGCGGTGTGGAAGGTAGAGGGAAGGGGGGAGGAGATGGATGGATGAATACCCAGAGAGAAAAGATGAGGTAGAGTCAACGATGGGAGGAGGAGGAGAAAGAGGTAGATGCGCACACAGAGATTTGCTACACCTATACTGTCCTAAGACTGCGTAGAAGGTGGGAGGAGAAGAAGGATCTGCTCGTCTGCTGGCTCGCTCGCTTGGCGTGCTTCGTCCAGTGCCCAACATATCCGTCACATCGAATGCGTGTTCATTTCAGGTAGCAAGCCTCGCGTGCCCGGGATGACACTACCTGATAATGCCCACCCGGGGCCGCGAGAACAACATGAAGACTCGATGATATTTGAGAGAAACGAGGGAGTTCACCAGCCACGCCTGCACATACACACAAGGTGCGCAGAGTTCGCTAAGGGAGGGGGAAAAGCGAGGCTCACTGCCGCCCAAAAGAAACGGAAGTGAAGCGCTAACTGGACTGGTCCTTTCGGTTTGAGAAAATAGTAAAAGGAGGGGCCCGTTGCCTCTCTTACAGGTGAAGGAAGAAAAGGAGAAAAGCAACGCGAAGGGAAGAGCACGACCATCAGCAGGACCCGTACCGCTTCCCCCTTCCGCTCCGTCTCGTGAAAGGAGGTGGGTGGGTGGGTGGGCGGAACGAAAACAACACGAGAAAGGGAGGGCTTCGGAGAGGGGGAAAACGGGGGAGGGTCAAAAGCTCAGCAGCTGAGGGAAAAGGGGGGCAACCGATGGATGATGTGGAACCGAAGGAAAAGATCAGGGGGATGAGAAGCGTAGGAGAAAACGGTAGAGTTGCAGCGACAGCGAAGGAGAGAACATCATGAGTCTATTCGTGGGGCCAAAACCCCTTCCAAAGGGGGGGGGAGATACGAGGGATGCGTACCCGTCAGATCGAAGAGTGTATGTGTGTATGTGTGTGGGTAGGTGGGTGCGTTTGTTTAAGATTCCATGCGCCGGCCGTACAGCCACGGAGGCCTGTGAGTGACGGCGTAGGTGAAAAAAAATTGTGATGAGCCGAAGGAGGAAGAGACAGCAGGAGGAGGCGATTACGTTGACGAGGATGGGGATGGGTCGATTTTGGTATGTGGCGAAGCGTACACACACACACACACACTTACACAGACTCAGACACACCAGCATCTTCATTTCAACACAAGGAGAGAGTGCGAGAGTGAGTAGAGAGAGAGAGGTTAAGACGAGTTCTAGCGAATACGAAGATGCATTTTCCTGCACAACTCTTCGGATGTTTTTGTTTTTCCAAAGCCACCTGCCTATTCTTTGAGTGGATAATGTGCAGATCGAAGGGAGAGAGAGAAGGGAGGCGAGTGTGTATAGAGAGACGAGAGAGAAAAGAAAGGAGGGTGGGTGGGTGGAGGAGGAGGAGGAGGAGGAGAGGGAAAGAAAGCAGGAGCTCTTCTCTCTCTCTCGTCTATCTCAAAGGTCCTCCCTCACCTCCCCGAATATAAGATGACGTGACGAAGCGGGAGTGGAACAGAGCTCTCCCCCTTCCACAATCTTAAAACAGATTCAATAAAAAGCAAACGAACCGCCGGATACAGTCGCAGAACGGATGAAGAAGAGCAACAGAAGAGACAAAGGCAGGCTGGGGGTATCAGCAGTCGACGCTGTGGTGCGCGCCAACAGCCTCGAAGTGGTTTATCACACATCAGCCCCCCCCCCCCCCTCCCCCTCCTCTGCACCAGAAGAACCGTAAAGAGAGCTGAGAGTAAAAAACATCAAGCACGGACACCCGCGAAACGAAACAGCGACAACAACGAAGAAGTCGGCGGAAGCGTCAGGGATGTCAAGAGAACAGACAGGAAAAAACCTCCATTTCCTTCCTCTGATCCTTCCTTCCCTCCCGTGTCGGGCGGGTGACGAGGGAGAGTAAAAGAAGAGTGCGTGCCTCGCTCTCGCTCTCTCTGCTTGTGCGCCCTCAACAGCTGTCAGTGGAGCGAGTTTGGATCGCTTTCCACAGCTGGAAGCTACCGGAGACGACGCCGATGACCACCACGACGCATCCGTAGAAACCAAGTCCAAAGACAACTGCATATTCCCAGAAGCGAAGCTTGTGACCCCGACGGAGGGCCCATCGCTCGCGTCGCACGTAGTCCAGGGCTGCCGGGACCACCAAGCCGACGATGCCGCAGCCGAGGGAGCCGGAGATGGAGAGGATGAGACCGTAGTAAGGGATGATGAAGGCAGCAAAGGCACTGATGGCAAGGTAGGCGATGCGCAGCAAGTTTGGCTGTAGATCCCAATAGGTGGTGAGACGGGTGATGCCCAGTACCCGACGGTCCGACATCTCACAGAGCGGAAAGGTTTGCTGGGGGATGATCATGATCGAGGCGAGAAAGAGGAGAGCGCTCGTCGTCGTCCGCAAGGAGCCGGCCTGCAGGGACACCGTCATGACAGAGCACGTATGGCTGCCGTAGGAGAGGAAACCGCTGAGGCCGAACGCCATGAGCAGGGACCATGAGATGGCGACAGAAAGGCGCAACAACTTGCGGTAGCGCTGAGGGGCCATGACGCGCTCCACCGTGATGGTCGACCCGATACCGGTAAAGGCGTACACCGTCACCCCTAGCGCCACAAAGAAGTCAGACGGCGAGCTAGACCACAGTTTGATGGGCGACTGCGGTTTATACGGGAAATCGATGAACATCAGCAAGACGGAGGTCAACACCAGCGTGTTGGACAGGATCGCCAGCGGCTGCTGGCTGTGTGCGTTCTTCATGAGCACCAACGGGAGGGCAATCAACGAGGGAACGATCAGGCCGACGGCACGAGCGCCACCGCCCGTGAAGCCCATCGCACCGAGCAGGACCACCGCGTTGGAGGAGGAGAAGGCGATAAACCCTATCAGGTGCGTAATGCCGTAGAAGAGGTTGATCATCGGGTACCAGTCGCCCCAGATCATTCGCGGCACATCGCCGTAAAGGGCGACGGTGTGCGCCTTCTTCATCTGATTCTTAGCCCCGAAGTACGCTTCGGTCGCGTACTCGGAGGTGACGGCCACGAAGGAGAGCAGCACAATGCCGCCAACCAGGCCTGCCTGACGAAACACGAACGGCATCGACAGGATGTTCGTGTGAAAGAAGCTCCGGAAGGTGTTGCTAAAGTCGGTGAAGAGAAGGTGCTTCATCTCTTGTGACATGACGGCTGTGGGGATGGCACGCACCACGAGATCCGGGAGACGGTCAATCGCGTCACCGATGTGCTGCGCACCGACCTCGATGGTGTGGGCTGCGGTGCTGGCAGCGACCTTGACCCCTTCTGGCACCATCTGCGAGGAGGTCTGCGCGACTGCCTTGACTGAATTTGAGGTCCATCGCTCCACGAAGCTGGGGAGAACGGCATGAAGCGTGTCCGCAATGAACCCGGGATGGTCCGGGGAGGCGGCGTTGCCATCCGCACCACTGCCCTTCTCTGCGGTGTCCCTACCGCCCCCTAGCATGGTGTTGTAGGAACGCAACCGCGCAGCTTGCTCTTCCTCTGGGGTCAGTGGCACAGCGAGAGTGCGAGAGGCGTCGACGCGGGGCACTTCTGTATCTTCCGCATCATAATGGTGCCGCAAGCCGTCCTTGCCACGGTCGCCTTCCTCCCCGGCGGGGTCCTCCAATCGATCGCCCCTCCCTTCCCAACTGCGCGGCAGTGGCATTGATACCGATGCGGTAGCGCCGCTCATGTCGCTGCGGTCCGCCAACGGCGAAGCATGTGACGATCGCGGTGCTGCTGTTTCGACTCCCCCTTCGCCGCCCTCCTTCGCGTTCGTGGCAGGTGAGCGAGGGTACGCTCCTGGTGGGGTAGCGGCACCACCGCGGCCATGGCGATCCGTTTCGCGAAGGGGAGATGTATAGAAGCAGCGCCGCGCGGCACTCGCACCCACGGCGAGGGAGGGAACGTCTCCGTCGTCGCCTTCGCTGGCGATACGGGTCTCGTGGAAAGCTGCCTTGGCGATGGGACGGAGAGCATAACGCGGTGGGTCTCCAGCTGCTGTTGCCGTTCCTCGCACCCCTACCGGCAACGCCGGAGCTGGCGGGGACGGGTCGAAGGGGGATGTGTCGGGTGAGACAATGGATATCACTGGAGATGTGCCTTCGGGCACGCCGCCATTGCCCCCCTCTCCACGCTGATGCATAAGCCTCTTGTGCGTGCTTGAGGGGGAGAGCAACACGATATAAATAAATAAATATATATGTACCGAATGCAGCACTTCTCTCTCTCTCTCTCTCATCGAAAGGAAAGCCAACGTGTGCAGACAGAGGGGAGAACAGAGAGCCGCGAAAGAGGGGGAGGGACAGCATAGAAAAAGAGCGTAGATGAGGAAAAGATGAAGAGGATTAGAGTGGAGGAAGAAGTAGGTGGAGGAGGAGCAGCAGCTCGATAAACCCGTTTAACCAACCATCAGCGGCTTCGGTAGCCGCCCCCCCCCTCCCCTCCTTTCTTCTTCTCGAAGAACAGAGAAGGGAGAGGAGGAGGGGGGAGGGAGGGGACGGGCGTATGGCTGTGTGCGTGTGTGTGTGGGTGTAGGAGGGGGGGGAGGGGTAGTCGATCGGCCATCCAGGAGAAGTGGGTGAGGGGAGGTTCGCATAACGGGCCCTCGTCAAAAAGATGGCCTTTCCTCTGCGAAAAAAAAAGAGAAGAGGGAGTGGTGATGATTGCTGAGATGCGTGGAGGTGTCACGGGGTGAGAGGGAGGTCAGGGCGATGCTAACAAGGTGCGTCAGCCTTCTTTTCTCTCCTTCTTGCTCTCTCTCTCTCTCTTTCTCTCTGGCACACACACCGACGTAAGATACATGTGCAATACACCAATAGGGTCCACCGAGCCGATGCATCGCAAGCAGGAAAGGAGGGGGGGGGAGGAAGGGACGAAGACGAGAGGCGAAGACGCGCGCGCCTCAAAAGAGAGGGAGAGAGCCCGTAAAAACAGACCAGTCGCGAGAGGAGACGGGAGAGACAGAGGTGGATGAGCCGCACGCACCCACAAGTTATGCACGGCCGCGCGCCCCCCCTCTCACATTTCTCACAGCAACGCATCGAGCGCCACCCCCCTGGCCTCCACTTCTTTTGCATCCCCTGCTCCACTCGACCTCCTCGCGTTATCAAAGGAGCCCTCCGTCTATCTCTTCCTGCCGCATTCCTCTTCTTCTCTCGCTCTACCGCTTTTGTTCGGTTTTCATGTGGATCGATCTGTACGTCAGCAGGCATACTCGAACCCCGCCTGCGCTACCAACCATATCTGATAGAGGGTCAGCACAGTCCCCACAAACAAGATGATACAACCAAACGTCAAGCCAGCGAAGGTGATGGCGTAGTCTCGCAAGCGGAGCTGGCGGCCGCGCAGTAGCTGGGAGCGTTGGCGACAAGCATAATCCAAGGCAGCCGGGATAAGAACCCCTACAACGGCGTACCCCACCGAGCCACAGAGCGCCACCAAGAGCCCGTAGTATGGTACCGTCCAGGCGACGGCAGCGCTGCCCGCGAGGATGAAGATGCGAAGCAGGTTCGGACCGAGCTGGCCGTACCCAGGGATGGCGCGCCATCCAAGCATTCGGCGGTCGCAGAGCTCGCCTACCTCGAAAAGGACGAGGGGGATATAGAATAAAAATGCGAAGAAGAGAAGCACCATGATGGCCACCTCAAGGGGTGCATGATCGACGCGAAAGGACATGGGCAAGACGGAGCAGGTCAGCGTGCCGTAAGAGACGAGCACGCAGACAGCGAAGGCGATGTAGACGACGCTGCTGATAGCGGTGCACACACGCAGCAGCACGACGTAGCGCCGTGGACTCATCGTTCGTTCCACCGGTACAGCTCTTCGTAGCGGAGTGGAGAGGTACACCGAGACGCTGAGCGCGACAAAAAATTCAGCGACCGTCTTGGGGTAGAGATGCAAGACGGCAATGGTGGTATCTTCGTGGTTGATGGTGCCCACCGTTGCGCGCACAACGCTGCCGTACGGGAACACGGCGAACATCATGATCAGGGCGATGAAGACGAGAACGCTCGCCAGCGTCAGCATCGGCAGCTGCGAGCGTGCTCGCTTCATGAAGACGAAGGGTAGGGAAAAGAATGACGGCACGAGGAGGCTCAAAACCTCAGCTGTGCTGCCTCTGATGTTCATGTGCGGCAGCAGAGCCTGTAGGTTGAGCGTAGCGTACACCACAGTGGCCACCAGCGCGACCCCATCATACCAGAGCTGCAACGTTGGGAACCACACCCCGAAAGTCATGCGGGGTACGTCGCCGTATGCGATGACATGCTCCGCCCTTCGCAGCTGATGCTTCGCTTGGAAGAAGACCTCGGTGTAGTAGCAGCAGACGACCTGCATGCAGACCATCATCACCGTCCCTCCCACGAGACCCCCCATGCGCAATATATACGGCGCTACAAGGATATTGACGTTCCACGAGCAGCCCAGCACGTTCAGGGCATCCACAAAAATTAAGTATTTCCACTTCGGCGACAGCACCTTATCCGGCACAGACCGCACGGCGTACACCTGAAGGTTAGTCAGCATAGAGCCCGTCCAGTCGGCGGCCGTCGCGATGGTTCCGCCGGCTCGACTGGCCGCGTGCCGCAGAGGCTGCGGCACCGCGTTGGCGAGGGCCTCAGATTGGACCTTTAGAAACGTAGTGGTAGAGGCGAACATGCTGTTCAGGACATCGGGAAGGATCGCGTTGCGCATGTCACGTAGAAAATCGAGGGTGCTCACCTCGCCGTCACCATCATTTACCGCCAGCCCACCACCGACCCCACCGCCTGAGGCATCGCCACCACTACCACCGCTGCTGTAGGTTTTGAGGCGTTCGAGCTGCAGCTCATCCGGTGTTAGGAGCGGCGGGGCCTCCCCCAAGCTCCCACCGCTGTCAGCACGCTCCCGCGCACGTGGCGAGGTGGCGGCGCTGGTAGATGCCCGCGAGGCGGCCTCGATGACGTCTACATGAGAGGAGAAGCGAACGTGGCTCGCGGCGCCGTCGGTGCCCCACGGCACCGCAGTTCCTACATCGCCGTCATTATCACTGTGATCGTGGAGAGGGGGGTGTATGGGGGCTTCGCATGGGGAAGAGATCGCCGGTGAGAGCGTCGGACGGGATGGGCTTTGAGCTTCACCGGTCAGCGGGCGAAGAGAGCCCGAGGAAGCAGGGCAACGCGCCTCTTCCTCCTCCGCGGTGGCTGCCACTTCGGGTTCTCCGAAGGATGCTGGCGTAAGCGCAGCCGCTGGTGGGCGCGCCTCTCCGAAGGGGCCCGCCCCTGCCACGCTGATGGAGACAACGGCGCCGTCCGGGGAGGCGCCTGCCGAGTACCAGTCAGGGGTCGATTCCCTCGTGCTTTCCAGAAGGCGCTGCGGTGACGATGCGGCGGCGGCGTCTCTCCTCTCGACCGGAGGCCCAACGTTAACGAGTGAAAAGGGAAGGAACTCCGCCCCCTGCGCACGAGGAGGACCTCCATCCCCACCATCAACGTCCGCCTCGCTCACATGCGCCGCAAGGTGATCATCCGCGGCGCCACTGCCCGCCTCCGCCAGTGTCACCGCCGCTTCCGATGCCTTCTCTCCGAATAGCGGGGTGCTGATGACCTTCCACGTGAGTGGGGGTAGTGGATCCAACTTCGGAGGCTCACTGGCTGCGGCTTCCGAGGGGGACCCCGCCCCGCTCGTCGTCGCGGCTGTCGGGGTGTGTTGCGGGAGAAAGGAGAGCGCCGACCCCGCTGTGGAGGTGCGCCGTGACGACAATGAAGACCGGCGACTTGGCGGCAAGACACTTGTAACATCTTGATGATTATAATCGTCCACGTCGCTGACGCACTCCGCCTCATCGACCCTATCCGGCGCCGGATCTGCCACAGAGGCGGGCAGGGAAGCTGATGCATGGCCAGCTGTAGCACGACCCACCACCGCAGGGTCCGTCTCCTGCGTGAGCCCACGCATTGTAGAGGAGCCAGGACCGTCACTCGCCAAAGGATTCGAGCGTCGAGCGAGTTGGGATGGAGGATGCCAAAGAAGATGGTGGTGGCGGTGACCAGCCTAGTGAGAGGAGGAAAAGGGCAAAGAGGATGAAGTTCGTGAGCCGCGGGAGAGACAGTGGGGTGCAGTAGACCAGGAGCAGGAGGGAGCACGAAGAGAGAGGGAGAGAGAGTAGAGATTGGGGAGGAGAGGGGGGCAGAGGTGTCACGAACCGCCCCCGGCGAACAAAACAAAAAATTGTGAGAGACGCGTACACCCGAGAAAATGTGCACTTCTGGGAGTGGGCCGCCGTGGCGGTCCACCACATCACCAGAGGAGAGCGATCCACATTCGTTTAAGGAAAGCCTCGTGCCCTCCTTTTCCTTTCCTTCAGCACGCAACATCATCTGCCGTTTCCTCGGGCCACGTCGTCACGGCGGTACGTGGTACGAGGAGGGAGAGTGAGGACTTCATTGTGATGCAGGACAAGATATTTTCTTTCCTTCGTTATTGCCAGTTGTTTTTGCAAATATATATATATATATAGAAAGAGAGAGAGAGAAAGAGAATTCGCGTTCCAAGACTCCGATACGCCTGCATTATTCAGCACAGAATCGCATGCGCAGGAGGAAAGTCAAGTCGTTTCTGCCTCCTTCCCCTTCCCCCCCCCCCCCCCACACACACATGCATGAAGACAACAACTTTGTTATTAGTGAGAGACTTCGTCTCCCTCGCCTTCAGGGTCTCCCCCAGCCCTTTGCCTCGAGGTCACCGCATATGCGCCTGTCCAAACGTACGTAAAGATAGTGGGTAGTGGCCAGGATGAAGGAGGAGGCGGCATCTTCGAGTGCCTCTCCCCTCGTGGGGAGCGCACTGACAAAGTGCACACGCACACGCCCCCCCCCTCCCCCCCAACATTAGATAACTAAAGGGGACAGGAGGAGGTGATGTTGGTGGAGAGAGACGCACCGTCGGGGCTGCAAGTGGTGGCTATCGACCGAGCGTGGTGGTTGTTCAGGCGTCGTGTCCGTTGCAGAGCCCCTCCTCGGGTGTAACACCCACCCGATAAACAAAGTGCGCCTCGACGCTGCAGCCAACGCCTTCATCTTCCCTCGTCAAATCACCACAGCGACACGGTCGTGTGTCGTTGCAGCGAAAGCACCCTCCCCCCAAAAAAAGATGCAGCGTTTAGCGATGCTCTCCCTCATCATGTTCTCTCCGCCTCCTCCTCCTCCCAGTCCTACCCCAACGGCGGCGGTAGCGGCGATAGCTGAGAGAGCGCACCAGCCGATATATTGTACAGAGCACCACTGAGCTCTGTGGAGACCGCCTCCGGATCATCACTGGTGTCGTCCTCGCTCTCCTCATCACTCGCGCCGGCACCGCGGTGCGGACCGCCTGGACCGCCGTTGCCACCCCCATGACCACCCGCATCGCGACCGCGGGCACAACGGCGATGGCGCAGCGTGGTGGGTTCACCCTGGTTTCCGCAGTAGTGAAGGAAACTGCGGGTTTTAGGAATGCTAATGTGGCTCTCGCTGGGAGCTGCGTAGCCCTTCCCCGTGCTCGAGTTGACGTTCTCCTCCAGGGTACCTCCCACCTCCACGAGCTCCTCATCCCCCTCTCTGAGCACCCCATCGAGATCTGCGACGCCTCGTCGCATGTGCAACGGAGGAGAGCCACCACCACCACCACCACCTCCGTAGCACGCGCTGCTGTTGCTGAGGTGTGACGCATTCGAAAATGCTGGGATGGGGGTGGTTGGCACCGCCGTCGCGCTCGTAGGAAAAGGAAGCATACCAAGAAGTAAGTCCTGCCCCGGCTCCTCTCCGTCGGCCTGGCTGTCTACATAAAAGACGCCCTCACCGAGTTCCCCTTCGTTGGCCTCCCCTGCCGCCACGCCAGCCGCTGCATCGTCGTCGCCGTCACCACCGGAGCCGGACGGCGACACCTCGCACGCCACGATGACCCCCTGAAATCCATTCCGCGCGAAGATGCGGCAGTATAGCCATGACACGCCGCTTCCCACGACCACGAAGCTGATCAGCGCCACGCCAATGCCCAGCGAGGTCAATGCCGATGCCGTCGACGCCAACACGGAGAAGGCGGCCGCCGGTGCCAACACCAGCGCGGTCACCCATGTGCGGAACGGCAGCGCGTAGGGACGCGGCAGCTTCGGGTACTGGATGCGGAGTTTTAGGAGTGCCGCGTAGATGAGCACCATCCGGAGACTGTAGATGGACTGGCACAGCGACACGACGCTTGTAAAATCCATCGAGACACTGAAGATGAGCGTGACGACGGAGTTGAGCAGAATCGCCGGGATGGGGGTGCCGAGGCGAGGGTGGTAGTAACCGATCACGCGCGAGATACGCTTGGGGAACATGTGCATGGTGCCCATGCCAGCCAGCAGGCGACTCGTACAGCACATGCTGGTCAGAGTGAAGCCCACCCCGCTCAAGAGCGCTCCCGCGAAGAGTAGGTACTTCAACCATTCGCCCGCCACCACGCGCGCCACCTCCGGCCAGTGGCCCGCCTTCCACTGACTGTAGTCTTGCCCGACCCCCATGGCGCTCACACCAGCGAGCATCGGCATCACATACGCCGCATACGTGCTGAACATTAGCAGGATCATCGCTTTGGGAAAGGCCTTGCGAGGATTGGCGACCTCCTCGACAACGGCGCCGGCGTTCTCGATGTTGGCATAGTTCCAGCTGATGATCGAAAAGAACTCCGCCCACTTCACCTCCGACACGTTCACGTGGAGCACCGCCTTGTTAAAGCCGTGCGCGAAAAGCTGGATGACAGTGAGCAACAGGAAAGGTAGGATGGTGATGGCGCAGAGCAGAACGGAGGACCCCCCTACAATCTCTACGCCCACACAGTTGAGCACACAGCACAGGACCACGACCCCGACCTTCACCCCCACGATGGGTCCAGCTGCCAAGTCCCCGATCTGCTGCGCGTACGCGGCCGTCAGGTTGGGATAGGTGGCGTTGCCAACGAATGTGATAAATATCGTTGCCAAAATGCAGAGAAACGAAATGAAAGGCGGGAAAGCCGCGTTGGTCCACATCAGCACACCGGAGTTGCTCGGCACCGCGGTCGACAGCTCTGCCACCGACAGTCCAGTCGGCAACACCCACAACCACGGCAGCACCGCACAGACTATAAGAGTGATGAGTGGGCCCGCAGAGCCGATGCCGTCTTCAAAGCCGTAGCCGCCGCCCACACAGTTGGCGAAAAGTATGCCGAACAGAGCCATGGAACTGAGGGAGCCGCGGTGGGCTACGCCTTCTCCACTGCGGCGTACCCACTCTGGTCGCCGTATGACTTCCTTGGTGCGACGCAGCTCTGGATGAAACATCACGCCCACCGTGCGGAGGGGCTCGCCGGACTTGCCGAGCGCCGGGATGGGGGCGCTGCTGTGCCCTT
Organism: Borovskyia barvae; assembly: GCA_030849085.1. Classification (NCBI taxonomy): domain Eukaryota; phylum Euglenozoa; class Kinetoplastea; order Trypanosomatida; family Trypanosomatidae; genus Borovskyia; species Borovskyia barvae. The sequence continues at coordinate 77,248 of JASAOM010001047.1, forward strand.
CTTCTCGCCCACCCTCGCCGCCGGACGGGGCAACGGTCACGCCTGTAGTGGACTCCCCCCACTTCAGAAGAGCAGAAGCAGCCGGCGGAGGAGCCCCACTGACGTGGACGTCAACTCCGTCGGATGCCGCATCCGTCCAATTGGTGACATGGCGCATCGCAGTCCCCCCCCTCCACCGCCTCGTTGAAAAGGAAGTTCACACGGAAGTAAATGAGAAGACGACGAAGAGAACAGCACCACAAAACCACAACAGAATGTATAGAACAGGTGCACTCGTTCGGAGAGGAGGAGGAGGAGGAGGAGGGGGTGGTGGTGGTGGAATGCGGTAGTTGATGTGAGTGCGCTGAGCAAAAGCGGGATCAACAGCTGCGACGGCCACGGCCACCACAGAAACGCTAAAGCAGAAACACACACACACACACAAAAGTCTGCAACGGAACTCCTCCTTTCTCGAGCGCTACCCCCCCACAAATGCGTATAATTAGAAGACCCTGGAAGGTGAGATCTCGGTATGGGTCTGCACGCGTGCGTGTGTCCCTGGAAGAGATGGGGAGCACCTTCAGCACTTCGTCTCCTTTTTTGCTAGCTTCACAGTTGTATTCCTTCCAACTCTCGCCCTCTCCCCTCACCGCACCAGCAGAGAGGGCGAGAGCACGCCGTCTCTCGAAACTTCCTTTCCCTCTTTCCTCGCGCGAAAAAAAAATAGCGATACGAAGGGGACTGCTTCAAGCGGAATTGGGAAAGGAAATGCCGGTGCAGAGGAAGGAGCGTGCGCACCACTCGAGGAGGCAGCCGTAAAGAAAAAAAGAAAACCCAAGTGGGAGAAATGGAGAGGGAGGGAGGGAGGGAGGAAAAGCAGCTCGCACACAACACGTACACCCACCCCCTCGATGGCTTACGTTGCTATCACGATCGAATAGTTTCGACTATTCCTTTTAAAAATACTTTAGGGACAACAAAAGGATGAGAGGGAAGGGAGAAGGGAGAAGGAGGAAGAGACAAAGCGAATGTCTGCCCCCCCACAACGGCGTCAGGAGAAACAACGCGAAGGCCAACCGAAAGTGAAGAGCGCAGCGTTGAACGATACGGGCACCACCCACCACCACCAACACAGCGAAGCCCCACACAGACACCAAAAGGGGAAAACGTCGAATGCGGCACAAAAATGAAGGGGAAACAGAAATGATGGTGACGGTCGGAGGGTAATGGAGATGCCCGCACGAGTGTGGGGAGGTATACGAGGGGAAGAGGAAGAGGAATGAAATGCAACCGGTGCACAACTGACGAGTCTCAGTGACCTGAAACGCAAACCTCGAAACGCTCGGGGTGATACAGCGAGAGGGAGGGGGGGAGGGGAGGCGAGAGAGAGAATCTGCACGCTATTTCCTTTGTCTATTGTCGGCTGCGGTGGGGGCGACTGAGCGAGAATTTTTTTTGCACTTGTTGATGTAGATGCGTGAGTTTGCGCAGCATTTCAGTTTTAGAGGAGAGAGGCGTGAAGAGAAGAGGATGCAGTAGGGGAAAGCGGGGTGTTCGCCAGCAGTGGCGTGGTGTACCGGGAGGCAGTTGCAGCCAGATGTGTGCGGGGGAAGAGAAAGAGGGAAGGGTGGGTGGACCGGGGAGGAAGACGTGAAGACCAAAAAAGGAGAGGGAGAGGCGATGCCCACCCGCCATGGCACCAACGCTATCCACCAACTATTGATTGGGGTGGGGTGGGGGTTGTGGCAGATCAAGTCCAGAAGGACTCCTCATTTCCCTTCTTCCTCTCCTTCCTTCACGGAAGCCTCCCCCCTCCGCTCCCCCCCTCTGCCGCCGCCGCGACCGATAATGAACGTCAACCGCGCGACGGCGATGCTCTTCCTTCGTTTTGTTCGGAGGAGGGAGTGTGGAATCCTTTAGTCTCTTTTGCTACTCTTCTCAGAAAAGAAAAATTCTCTACAGGTGCCTGCACCGCCGTCCACCTCTTCCACGAAGCCGGTACGGCGGGCACACCCTCCTACACCCACACGTGTAGGTAGGAGAAGGCACCCTTTTCGCACCGGTGACAAGAGCACAATGCGCTGATGCGAGCACGGCTGAGAACCCGAGGAGAGGAGAGGGGACGTCGGGGGAGGAGAAAGTACGGAATGATAAAAGGAGTGGCGAGGAAGTTGAAAGTGTTCGCACAGCGCCCCCACCGCCACCGCCCCCTCTCCCCTTCTCCCTCTTTACAGAGGAAAAGGAGGAGAAGAGATAACGAAGAAGAGCAACGACGTGAACATCAACCACACAAACACAACAACCAAAACAAGGAAAGGGGGTGGGGGGAAGGAGTGGCACGGAGGCAGCCACTTGCTTCCACCCCGCCACGTTGATAATCCCTCGCTACTTCTTATTTCGTGTGTGGTGCTCCTTCTCTTTTGCTTCCCTATTCGTGCTGAAGCCTCTGAGAACGCGTAAAAGGAGGCGGCGCATCTCGCTCGCTCGCTCGTTCTCTCTCTTATGTGCCATCCACTGACTTCCATCCTTGCTGCCCATGCGCATCATCATCGCCGTCCGGAGGAGCTCCATACACACACACATACACACAACGTTGGCCCATCTGGACATCACGCCGAAAACGACGACGACGACAACAACGTATATGGAAAAAATGAGCGAAATAAAACTTTGTCACGGCACGCCTACAAAAGAAAGAAGAGGATAGGTAGGAAGAGGTGATGACAGGAGAGACGCATGGCGGCTCCCACAGCACTCCGACCCTTCGCCCTTCCCATATGAAAAACTGCACATCATAAGATGTGTGTGTCCCCGTTGCGGCAAAGGTAGGCGTGTGCGTGTTGGTGGTCACCCCCCCCCTTCCCCCCCCCGCCCCACGTACCTGAAACCACGCAGATTGGTTACCAAAGAGGCTGCACCGAGGGTTCGTACGCTCTGTCATACGTGGTGTCTCGAATTTTGTGAAAGGGAAGAGGTGGTGGTGAGAAGGAGGGGAGAGAGAGAGAGCTGAAGAAGTTGGAGGAGAGGATTTGGTTCTCCCTCTCCCCCTTCCCCTCCTCCTCTCCCACATACCATCTTCTCTTCCTCCTCACGCTTCCCTCTTCCTGTGGATAATCAGCGCCCTTCTCCCGCATGAGGAGGAGGAGACCGTCCATCGTCTGCCAAGCTGGCCATTTCCTCTTTTCCTTCATCGGAGCCTGCAAGCTCTCTCGAGCTGCCCATCTCCCCACATATGCGAGCGTCTCTCCCTCTCTCTCTCTTTCTATGGAAGGAGGAGCATGGAGGGGGGGTGCAAAAGGAACTTCCAAGGAGGCGCGTCCTTTTTCATTACGACTCCAGCTGCTGTTCCTGACGGCGCTCCCGCTCCGCCTCGGCCTGCTCCTCCGCCTCCCGGGCTTCATCGGCCCGCTTGGCGTGTGGCATGAGTTCCTTGGTGGACAAGATATGAAACTGCGGGGTGGTCTTCGGGTGATGCCCGTACGGGTCCAGCAGCTTGTCTTCATTCGAGGTGGGCACCTTGTGCAGCACCGCCAGCTCCACCCGCTTGAGATCCAGCTTTGCCGTGTCCATGGTCTTACTCAGCACGCGCAGCGCCAGCAGAATACCCTCCTGCAGCGTCATGTGCTCCGTCCAGTCCTTTTTGAGAAGGGACTGGGCGACCTGATCGTTCTGGCCGATGGCGTAGGCGCTCCAAGCGCTGTAGTCCCCGCTCGGCTCGGTGGAATACAATTGATACCCATAGTAGCGGTCCCACCCCACCAGGAGGAAGGACACGCCGTAGGGGCGCACACCGCCGTACTGCGTGTACAGCTGCTTCTCGTCGCACAGGGTCCGACACAGGTCCTCGATGGCCATGGGCTCGTGAAAGGCGTAGAGGTGTCGCTGCGCCGTGAGACGAGCGTAGTTGAGAAGTGCGTACGCGTCCGAGGTGACACCGGCCACGCTGCAGCCAATGTGATCCGCAATTTTGTAAACTTTCTCACCGCTGGTGTTGCTGTCTTGCATGTTCTCGCCGTCGAAGAGGGGGTGGGGCGCCATCTTCTCGCCCGCCAACACGACACCGTCCTTCGTGCACACCCCAATGACAGTGCCAGCTTGCTGGATCGCCTCCACAGCGTACTCCACCTGGTACAGCCGACCTTCGGGGGAGAAGGTCGTGGTGCGGGAGTCGTAACGGTGCGACATGACGCCGAAGGAGACGATCAGAAGGCCACGGACCCAATAGCAATCGAAAAGAAGTAGAGAAAGAACCTTTCGAAAAGAAAAAGCGAAGCGTTGAAGGTCCCGAATGACGAAGAGGATGAGGAGCGGAAGACGGCAGTGCGCGCAGAAGCACCGAGGGCAATGGGGCGGGTGATACAGAATGTCGTGCAATGGGGCGCTATTCAGGAACTCACAAGACGCACACGAAAGAGGCAACCACCGCACACCGACCACAGGAAGGCACAGAGAAGAAGTGTATACGTTATATATTTATATCTGTGTGTGTGCCCAAAGCGGCTAACCAGCGCTCACTCCTCCCCAAAAAGAAAACTTCAGAGGACGACGAAGAAGGCAGAACAACTCCCGCACTTGCTCTCTCTCTCTCTCTCTCGATGTCGCTGTGGGAGGGTAGAGGTACAACAGAAAATCCAATCTCTCGCGAGGGGTCGACGACGCAGATGGAGAGGCCGGATGGGGTGGGTGGGGGTGAGGGAGTGGGAAGAGAATCTCCGGGAGAGGCGTATGCCCCCCACGCAAAACAACAACAGCAACACGAGAGAGGCCAAGACAACGGCGAGGACGAAGGCGGAGCGAGGAGGCACAAATGGGAGAGTTGGAGAATGGCGGACAGCTCATGAACAGATGGATCGGCAAGGGAGGGAGAGAGGTGTCAGGAAAGGGCACACCACTATCGGAAAGGGTGGGTGGGTGGGGGAGGGACATGACGTGATGCACACCCATTCACATCCGCTGCCCCTTCTCCCACCCCCCATCCCCCATCCCGATGAGCATACCCGGTGCTTCTTCCACACCAAAAGTTGAGGTGAAGGTTGCATCCGCAACCAGCGGGAGGACTCTAGGACAGGAAGCCCTCGATATGGCTCTTGCAGAAGCCACATAGCATACATGTGCAGTTGCCTGCCTGTGTGTGTGTTGGTGTAGCGGAAGAGGAGTAGCACATACACACAAAAAAGAGAAGGGAGGAAGCAGGGTGGGGAGGGGGCGGGGCTCTGTGTAGCGTTGAGGGTTCTTCCATTCGGCCCCTCTTCGTTTCATCTCTCACTCTCCTCCTCCGTACATTTCCTTTTCCCAGCCAGGCGCGGCAAGGCAGAGGATAACGAGAAAGCTTTCGTTCTCTCCCATAGAGACTCGGACACGCGCACATACCTCCCTCTCCCCCCCTGATATATATATATATATATATATTCGAATAGACGCACCTTTCTTGTACCGTTGTGTGTGTGTGTGTGCATCAGATGACGGATAGGAACGAGGGAGAAGCTGCCCTCCTCCCCCTTCGCCAACAGCAAACACCGCAAGCACAGCACACATACACGGACCCGCCATATCTTCCGGAGGAGACGCGAACTCCACTCTCTCTCTCTCTCCCCTTCCCAAGACACATACAAAGAGGCGAAGGAAAGGGAGAGGGAGCCCGTGCATTCTTCATTCTCCCCACGGTTGGCCCAGTACCTTTACTTTCTCTTTCTTCAGCAACAACTCTGCTTCGACAACGCGCCAGAGCGCCGTCAGCTCCTCAAAGGGGAGCCCAAAGTGCGCGGAGCCGATCGCGAAAGTTCGTCGCCGGGCCGCCTCCACCGCACGCAACTCGCTGTTGCTATGGAATAGACTGGCAGCCATGGCGTCATAGAGGAAGCAGCGAGCTTCGGGGGAGCTCTGCAGCACCGTTCCTTCGGCTGCGCGTATGCGCTCCGGTGTCGGGGGAATGGCCACAGTGGACTCGCCGTCGTCCAAGACGTCATGGGCGTCGCCATCCTGACCGTCTCGCAGCTGCTGACCGACAGGAGGGCCGCTTCGACTGGCACGGTCATCCATGATGCCTGCTGCAGCGTCGGCGTCAGCCATGCGCGTCGCCACCACCTCCGTCTCGCCATCATCACTGCTGTCGAACCGATATTCATCACCGATGTGCACCCCGCTCGCTCCACCCCCACTGCCGACAGCTTCCTCCCCCAGAAGACGCCGCAAGATATACTCGCGCCACTCCAGCAAATCTACCTCCGTCGCGTTGTACTGCAGGGCCGTGAAAATGAGGGACGGGTCGGGGCTGGTGAGAGCCGCACATCCAGCAATCCAATCACGCGCGAGCCGACTGCCCCCAGAGGCGTACACCAGAGCTTTGCAGTACGCCTTTCGAGCATCCATCGCGTCGCCTTCATAGGCGCACTCCCACGACCCCATCGTCGGCGCATCATCCGCGCCGTACCGGTGTTTGTTCAGCCAGCGACGGGCCTGCTGCGAGAGCGCTCGACGTGCAGCACAGAGGGTCGAGGAGGAGGAGGAAGAAGAGGCAGAGGAGACTGCCATCAATGGCGAGGGTAAGCATCGCCGAACCCGTAGCGTTGAAGCCATGCACGCCAGCCGTGGCGCCGTACGGCGATGAAGAGGCCCTCCTGCTCGCATACGGATATTCCCTTCTTATTTTCTTTCTTTTGGTGAACTCTGCTTCCCTATGGCCTTCTGCCGCCCCCCCCTCTCTCTCTCTCTCTCTCTCTGCTTTTTGTTCTCCCCTCTCCCAGCGCCTTCCCCCCCTCCGCCTTCGAGAAGGGTAGACGGTTCAGATAATCAATCTCTTTCTTTATTTTTTCTTTTGTGATGCGCTGGCGTTGTTCGCTTTTCGACAACCGCCTCTCGCGTCGCTGAAGTGGGGGGAAATACCGAAACGACTGCGGATGTATGGTGGAGTTTGGTGAGGAGAACACGGGAGAGACCCGAGTGGGAATGTATAAGCGAAAAAGGGAGACGAGGAGAACAGTCGTCGGAAGGGCAATGATGAGTACTCGTGGAACACGTCTGCGGTGACGCTTGTGTTCACCTTCTCCCTGTGGCCTCCCTCCCCCCTGAAACAACAAGAGCTGGTTAGGGATGTGGCTGCACTCTCTCTCTCTCTCTCTGTGTGTGTGTATACATGTATATATATAATCAGAGATAAAGAGAGCGTGAAATGATTGGACGAGCGGAGTCGGTTGCCAACTCTTCTCCCTTTCCGGTGTATGGGCTGATGATGTGGGTGGGACTTCGATGTGTCCCGTTACGAATTCCTGCCGTCTCCCTTCAGGCTTCCTTCGCACACAGAGATAAAATGGATAGAGGGACAGCCACACTGCACAGAAACGTTCGGAGGACTGCCCCTCTCACCAGAAGCATATGCAGAACACTGTGCACCTTCTCTACTTTTCTTTCAGCCCTTCTTACATACCGACACACGCAAAGGCATCCTTCATTCCACTTGAAGTGTATACACTGGGCGCTGTTGCCTGTGTAGGTGCCGGTATGCACATGTGCATGCAAAGAGGTCTTTCTTTATGGAGGATATCCGAGTGACGTGCGAAAAAGTGGCAGCGCACTGCGGCCCCCACCGTAGTTCTTCATCATGGGGGGGGGAAAGAAGAGGTGAGGAGCAGTGGGGGTCGATGATGATGGCGCTAGTGGTGGAGCAGATTTGCGAAAGCGGCGTCACTCCACCGCACCGCCCTCTAATAAAAGAAAAGAGGAGGGAGGCGAGGAGAGAAGAGGCAGAGAGGATGAGGTGCAGCCGCTACCCGGTACCCCCCCTTTTCTCCATCTTCTCCCTCTCTGTGTGTGTGTGTATATATCGGTTTGGGTCAGCCTCATGCCTTCCGTGACGGTGGTCGCTACACCGTTGGGTCTGCCATGGCACTTATCGCGCGCATGCGGTATACATCACACGTACCGTGCACGTCATGATCCGGGAGGCCCGCCCACACGCAGGCGCGCACCGCCGCCTCGGCGACGACGTCGACATCCACCGGTGGCATCAGCAGCTTACCGCCTCCCACGGCCGTCAACAGCTTGTCCAACGGGTACCCTACCCAGCCCAACGGGAGCGAGATGGTGCTCACCGACCCGGGGTAGACCGCCGAAGGCATGAGGAGGTGCCGTGTGCCATAAATAAAGCTGGGGCGCAACACGACTCCCTTCGTCCCCAAGTTGTCCAACACCGCCCGCTCGCCGATGCGCTTGCCATGAAAGTATCCTTTCAGAAGGGCCTTGCTCCCGAGAATACGGCGGGAGTAGAGGTTGTAGGGCTCCGCCGACACGTACACGACTTTCTTCACGGCATTGGATAGCTTCGGGTGGAACACACCCGCCGCGATGTGCGTCATGACATCGCCGTTGATTTGACGGGCCTCGTCATAGTCGCGCGTCAGCAGCCCAACAGCATTGACAATCGACGTGGCATCGGGATGATCGTGCAGGAAGTGAAAAACCTGATCTCTGCTGCTGGCGTCGATGCTGACAAACTCCAACGCCGCCTTTGTGTTCATGTGATGCACCGCGTGGACGAGGTCATCCGCCGTAGAAGAAGTTGCCTCCTCCCCCTTGCTGGGGCCACTGCTGCCTACTGTGGTGTCGCTGGTAGTGGACGACGGCGATGCCAATGCAGAGGCATGTATGCTACGATCCCCGTGGAGACCCAGCATCTCTCGCGCCGCCGCTGGGCCACCAACCTCGCGAACACGCTGATACAAGGCATCCATGGGTGAGCCGGGTGGCGGTGCTCCACCTCGAGTGGCAATCACCACGCGATACCCTCGGCTCAGCGCCTTCTGCGCGACGCGCGAGCCCACAAAGCCGGTCCCCCCGAACAGAAGCATCTTTCTGTTGCTCATGATGGACGACCAGAAGGGATGAGAAGTGAGAAAAGCCGCCGGCTCCCGCGCTTCCTTCTCCTTTTGTGTGCGTTGACGACTTCCTTTTCTTCTTTCCAAGAAAGAAAGAGAGAGAGAGAGAGAGAGACGGAAACGGTGAACGATCTTCAATTTCAGCCCTCGGGAGTATTTCGTGTGTACGTGAGTGGGTGCAGCTCGCTGCCACGGTTCCAGCTCCTCTTCTACCACCTCCTTTTGCCCCTTCAAAAAGCTGCACGTTGCCACGCGTATACGTATATCTATATATTTATATACGGGTGCGTGTAAGAGGCACGAAGCTCCCCTATAAACTGCGCAGACGAAGACATACAAACATAATGGAGGAGAGAATAGAGAGAGAGAGAAGGATGGCTTGATCAGATCTCTTCTCCTACTATACATCGTAGGCATGCATAAACCTTCAAGCCAAACAGGCGTATGGCTCTCTCGAGGTATGGGGCGACGTGGGACCCCACCTCCCTTCCAGCCCTTCTTCTCTTTTTCCCTCCGCGATGGGCTCTCTATCGCACCCGTGAAGACAATGACGAGCGGAAGGCGGGCGCAGGCTCTCCTCTCCACTCCTCTGCCTCTTCCCGCTTTCGCCCAGTTTTTGCGGATGTGTTATTCTCGGTACGAGGCAGAGGGAGGCCACCGCCACCGTACAACCCAAACATGAAGTAGCGCTTCCTCATTCTCTCTACAGATACACGCACAACAGATGTTCGTTCCAGGAATACAAAGCGACGCTTTTTCGGTTCAACACGGGAAGAGGAAAAACGCAGACTCACGCACCCACCCACCCACCCACCCACCCACACACACACACACGCTCACGTGTGTACGCACACACATTCCCTGACCCATACACATGCGACTACACGTGTGATATATATATATATATATATATATATATATATATTAACAATGGGAAGCACGTGCGTGGAGAGGCCTATACGTACACCAAATGCCTGTTCGAGTTCTTGTCGGTTCCTTCTCTCCCTCCCATCCATCTCACTTTGTTCTTTCTTTATCAGCTCACCTCTTCTTCCACGCGAGTGCGGACCGGCGGTGGCGCAACAGAGACTTCGTGTGTGGCGGCGCCCTCCACAACGGCGTCTGACCCGTCCTCCTCTATCTTGTCATCCGTGCGTAGTCGCTTCTCACCCACGCGCTCTGCATCCAACCCTCTCTTCTCTTCATGCAGCGCTTCGGACGGTGAAGAGGAGCTCGCTGAGTGACTGGCCTGCTTTGCTTTCGTTTCGTCGTCCTCGCCGGACTCCCGCGCCCCTTCGGTGTTGTCCTCCAGCCCAGTACCATCTGTATCCCCCGTTCGCGCAGCCGCGGGAGCCGTCGCTCGTGCCTCTGCCCCAGCAGCAGCCGGACTCGGGGTGTCCACCGCGGCGGCGTACGTGTTCACAATGGCGGCGCCGATTGTTGTATCCGGGAGGTCGTTCTCCTTAAAAAAGCGCGTTCGACCGATCCCACCGGGGCGGTAGTCTGCCTCGAACTGATCCACCAACCCCAGCACACTTGTCTTCCCTCGCACGTAGTCGGTGGGTAAGAACTGATCGTAGTGGTCGCGATGGAGCAGGTACGACCACAGCGTCAGCCCTGCACGACGGAGCTCCTTCAGAAATTCCCTCTCGTCATCCCGACAGCGTGAGCAGTCCTCGCTGCGGTGGTGGTAGGAGTCGCAGAAGACGCACACTTCGGGGAAGCGTGCCTCCCGCAGGTGGCGCAGGTGCTGAAGGAGGTCGGTGGAGTTACTGAAGAGGAGGAAGCTGTGAACGGTGTCGGTGGCGTATCGGGCTGCGGCGAGGGGGATGCGGGCATCATCGAGCTCCCGGATTGCTTTGGCAAATGCCGCAGGAAATATCTGGGCCCCCCGCCCGTACAGGTCCAGCGCATCGAGCAGCTCCCCATGGGCGGTGTCTTCGTTGGGGTAACGGCGGATGACTTGCCGGAGCTTGAAGGAGTCCAGCCGGACGTCGACGGGCTGAAGCGACTCCCGCTTCAGTGCGCGGTAGGCGCGGCGTTCGCAGTGGCGCAGCGAGTGCCCCGTCATATCACACTCCGGGCACACGGGAACGCGGCGCTCGTGGATGAGCTTCACCGCCAGCTGCAGTTCTGCCTTACGAAAGTCTTTCGCGGGCCGGTCGTCAACGTCGATCCGCTCCATCGCCGCCGCCAGCCGATGCCCTTCCGACGGATACTTCATCAAAAGACAGTCGTTGTCCTCCAGCACACGCCGTGCCACCTGCAAGTCCCATTCTTCAATCACCGGGGTCATGGCGTTAGCGCCGCTACAATGGCGGCGGAACTCCGCCTCTTCGTCTTCGCGTACCAGCGGGCAGCTCACAGCGGTGTGGAAGGGCTGGAGGCAAACCCGGCATAAGTTGTCCTTGTACGGCGCCAGCGCCTCCACCTCCTCCGGAACGCGGGCGTAGGTGGCAGGGTTGAAGCTCGCGGCAAGGGAACCATCCACGAGACAGAAAAAGAAGGACGCGGTGGCCTGGACCTCATCGAGATGGCGGCGGAGATTCATGTTCAAGTCACGGCGGCGAAAGCACACATCCAGCACCTCCACGGCATCCCGCAGCAGCTCCCACTCACGGAAGCGGCGCGTAGTGGAGAGAACATTGTGCACCTTCTGCATACACGGACTCGACGTCTCGTCGTTTGGTTTAGCGAACACCGTTTTGGAGGGCAGGAGCTGATAAGACGCATGGCGCCAAAGGGCGTGGCGCTCACGAGGACCTGTCACAGCCCCGCGCACCATGTCGAACGCCGCCAGCAATTCTTCGTAGGGCTTCTCATCACGAATGAGCTTCACGATGATATCCAGTGACTCCGGCACTTGGAGCGGCAGACGGATGTTGGCAGCGTAGAGGATTCGGCAGGATTGAACGTACGTCAGTACGGGAAGCGTGGCACCACCGGTGGCCGTTGCCACCAACGCACGGTGCGTCTTCGTCGCACTTTCGTCGCTCGGGGACCGCCAAAAAGCAGCTTCGCAGGGGCAGCGGACGTCCGTGTGATCCCACGCGTCGCAGTCGGCACATCCACCCTGTCTCTCCCGCAGTGTCTTGAGCCACTGCAGCACCGTTGGATGCATCGCCGGGTCTAGGCTCGTCAAGTCGGCATCCGTCTGCGGCAGCACGTAGCTGGGCGAGCGAACGAGGTTGTTGTTCTCTCGAGCCACCACCGTCATGTGCCAGCCGTAGTGGCGCAGGAGCTCGAGGGCGATGCTCGGTCGCGGCGCCGTACGTCGCAGCCGCCAGAGACTCTCCCGGTACTCATCAGGTACCACCAGCATCCCCTCGGCGATGGGCGGGAGAACGTTGCCGTTCGCCTCCACCCGCTTTACCGTCTCCCGCAGCGTTTGATAGAGGTCGGGGCGCCAGACCGACTTCCACACTGTCAGACATTTTCGGTATCGTCGGTGCATCATCGCAACCGCGTACGTGTCAACGTTGCGCGCGCTGGGACCGTTGATGAGCGAGGCGGGGACGACTTTGTCGAAATTCAAAATGACATTAGCGTTGCTGCGGAGCCCATCTTCCTGTAAAGTGCGGACGGCGGTGTACCAGCGATAGCCGACGAGGTGTGGCAGGAGGGAGGCGATGTGGTCGCCTAGGGACGTGCGGAAGACTTCGCTGTTCACGTCGCCACACTCTGCAATGACGGCGGTCACCACGCTCCACGCGCCTGCCCGATCCTCGTTGACGGACTGGTCAAGTGTGTCGTCTGCGCTGTCCACCACACGCCACGCAAGCGCCCGGGCAACTTCACGTGGATGCGTGGCCGCGTGTTGTCTCGCAAAGCGAACCGCATTCACTTTCTCTGTACTGACGACGGCAGGGTCGACAAGCGGGGCAGACAGCTGCACGCAACAGCGGTGCAGGAAATGCGCATCAAGGTTGCTCGTGTGCATGAGGGACCCCACCAACTTAGGGGGAGGGTGCGTTCGGCGTTTTCTTTTTTTATTTCTTTCGCGTTATCTCTGCGCCCGATGTACTCGGTCTATCGTCTCTCTCGATCTCCTCCCAGACTTTGGTGGTGGTGGTGGTGGTGGTGGTGCCGGTCGATCCAGAAAGGACGTGGTGAGGAGAAGAGATTTAAAAGGGAGTGGAAGGCGGGGGCGTACCGATTGTGAAAACACCTCCCCCCCAACAGCAAAAAAGTACAAGCACACAGAGGACTAGGCACCTTCCCACATGTAACAAGGGACGAGAGGCCAAGGGAAAACACAAACGAACAGGGAAGGGAGTACGGGCCAACAAATGGGGATGTGGGTGAGAAAGAAGGAGGAGTGGGGGCGTTATCATCGTGAAAGGAAGCTGAGAGTCCAAAGGAAAAGTGCCTCGAGTGGGTGGAGGAGGGCCGGCCGGCATCCCACCGCCGGGTAGCAACCGATACCCCTCACGCATCCCCATTCCCATCCTCATGAAGCAGAACACCACCGAAATCTTCGAATGTACACATCAAGAGGAGGACGGCGAGTCTCACGTCGGCCAAAAGGCCTCCTTTCCCATAGTTCTTCAGAGAACCCCCCAAAAAAAGTTCTGCCACAGCGGTGCTTCTCTCCTCTCTCCCATTGCCTTTTCTCCCGCCACCAAGGAAGGAGGTGGTGGCGGCGGCGGTGGAGAGAGAGAGAGAGAGAAGGACCTCCATTGGGGCAGGTGGAGCGCATCCCGGCAGAGAAGTTTTCTCATCGAACTCACGTTTGCTTGTGCTTGAAGTTACATCGGGCGGAGAAAAAAAAGAGCACAAGCCACGGCGTAGGAAGAGGGGATGACCGAGGGTGGCTGCTACGCAGGCGAGCTGTTATCTACCCGCATTCGTTGGGATGTACATCGCGGAGGGAGGAGTAGGAGGGCGTGCAAGTGTGTATGGAAGCAAAAACCTCCTCCCTTCTGGCAGCGTGCATCTCTCCTCACCCTTTACCGCTCCCATGCTGCCCCCCCCCCCCCCCCCTCCCCCCCTACCTGAGATAGACAGTGAAACGCAGAGGGTGGTGAGAGAGGGAGAGAGTTCGAGAGAGCAACTCAAAATAAGAAGAAAGGAAAGAGAACCAGCGAAGAGAGAGAGAGAGAGAGCGCGCGAGCGAGTGCGAGGAAGATGGGAGCATAGACACACACATATATATATATATATATATATTCACATATGCCTACTCTAAAGCATTCCGTACTTCCCTTCAGATCTGCCGACACCTTCACACACACACACACACACACACACACATCAGGGGGAGGATGGCAGGAAAGAGACGACCCCGTGCGTGCGTGTGCAGTACTCCGTCCCTCCTCCTCTTTTTTTTTTCGAATGCCCTTCGAGGTGCACAGTTCCCGTTCTTCTTTCCTGTTGCATCTTTCTTTCTCTCGAGTTCTCCGCCTCCCTCCCGTAACGGCAGTGGAGCGGAGGGGGGAAGAGGAGCGGAGTCATGTTGGTCGATCCGCAAGAGGAGCACCACGACGTCGTGCCAGGACCCTTCTGTTTTGCTCGGCAGTCTATGAGGCACGTGCGAACTGGCGAGACGCAGCGGCCTGGAGGTCCACGCGTCGTGCACGGATTGCGAGACATATCTGGGCAGCGGGCTTGGTGGAGGGCGCGTGCACCGCATCCTTCTCTACGTGTACCTCATCGCTCTCCTTCGAATCCACCCGAAGGATCGTGGAAGGAGAGGGAAGGGCGTAGCGGCGGGAAAGAGTCATCACCTCCTCTGCTTCCCCGTCCGTTTGGCGATGGTTAAGATGCGTGAGGTACTCGATGCGGGCCGCCGCCGCCGCAATGTGCATCAAAGTACGAGCTCCGGTGTTTGCTGCACCTGCGCTACCATCCGCCGCCGTCGCGAGCTCCGCCGCCGTGGTGGGGGCGGGTGGAGGTACGGTCGTGGAGGCCGTGTACTCCACAACAAGGTCTCCTACACGCCCTGTGAGATGAACGGAGAGTTGGCGTGCTGCGGAGGCGGCGAGGAGGCCGTACAGGAGTCTTTGTTTTCCATCTGGGATGCACGGGATGTCGAGGCCATCGCTGTTGGCAGCGAGACGAAGGGGCGATTGCAGAGGGGCAGCCGATGCTGCCTGCGAACTTGCGGCCTCGTTCCCCACCTCCCATTGCATGCGCAGGCAGGAGAGAGTGGGCACCGCCGCGGCTGAGAGCGCTGTCTGCAATGCTTCCATGATGTTCCCATCCGCCGTTTCGGTGCCGGGCACTACAGCAGAGGCGAAGCAGCCACCTGCGGCCTCAGCGAGCTGCTCGAGGACCACTTGATCAGCATCGGCCTTGAGGGCTACCGTGTGCACGCGACAGCTGCGCTGACTGTTCGCTACGCCACACACCATCGCAGCCACCTCCGCGTCTGTGGCCTGGCCGCCGGCGTCGGAGAGCACAATGATGTTGCGCACATACCCATCGGGGACGCCGACAGCGATACCACAGCCGGTTGTGGCGTCGCGCAAGACCGTGGGGAGGAGTGCAGAGGTGTCGCCGCGATGGTGCGGTGCCGCGGCGCTCGAGCTTTGGGCGCCCTCCTCCATCATGTAGGCGAGCGCGGACTCCCACGGAAGAGCTGAGGCTACCACGGATTTGTCAGGCAGCAGCATCACCGCACCACCGCGGTGGGCCTCACGGCAGACGATGATGTTCACCAAGCAGGCCGTACCGACTAGCGACTGAGCGGTGGATACGACGGCTCGTGCAACCTTCTCTGCCACCGCACCGCTGTGGACGTCAACCATGAAGATTACTTCTGCGTTGATGGGGCAGGTACTAAGGGTTGGAGCGATGCTCAAAGCGATGGCGGCAGTGTCGTCCGCGTCGCCCGCGGCGGCGGTGTGCAACCGTAGTGGCTCAGCTGTTTCGCCAACTGGGGCTCGAATGCGCAGCGGAAGCTGCAGGTAGTTTTTCAAAGGGAGATCGTCGTCGTAGGTGAGGCAGAAGCTGGCGTCCCCGCGGTACTCGATGGATATATTTGCACCATTGATGCTGACTTCCGGCACAGCCTCCCCGCCCCTCTCCATTGTCACGACGCCACGTAAGGGAACGAAGAGTTGAGCATCGACGCTCACGCGCATCGTGCCCCCTTCTTGCGCGAGGTGACGCAGTCGACTACGTGCATCGAGGAAGTCCATGTACGCTCGCTGCACATCGGCCGGCCGCTGTACAGCCGGTATAAGGCAGGCAGGAAGCGTCAGGGCGACCTCCCCGGTACGCTGCGTGGCTGAGAGATTCACGTGATACACCGCCGACATCAACGTCGCCTCACCGGGGTTGATATCCCACGGCACCTTCTGCGTGGCCACATCTGTGACGGTGACGTCAAAGATCGGTGTGCCCCTGATGGCGCTCGCTGCCTCTACCGATCGTGACGGGTGCTCCCGGTCGAAGGTGCGCGCCGTGATGTGATGTGTGGATCCTTGTAACGTGGTCTCTTGCAGTTGGAAGGACGGCGGGGCCGGGAAGGCCGCGATAGCCTTCACCAGCTTGTTCGTTTCGTTGATGTACTCAAGCGAAAGTGTCACCTGAGCAGCGTAACCGAGGAGGTGCACGTGCACGTTGGCGGCGTGTAGAGAGAGCGGCTTGTAGGTACTGGCGAGCAGGATGCCGCGCTCCTGGCTGGGGAAGCTGCAGAAGGCGGCACTCGCACTCATCTGCAAAAGACAGCTCAGAGGCAGGGGGGGGGGTGAGAAGAAAAAGAGTTGACCGAGTCGCTCCAAACGTCTTGACGGGCACGAGACTGCGTCTAATGTACAGAAGAGGTCGAGAAATTACGAGAGAGAGAGAGAGAGAAGGGGGAGATCAATCGAAGTCCGTCGCACTAGCCTGATGGCAGGCCGTTCCTTCAAACACGGGAGCGGTAGAGAGAGGCGTCAATACGAGAAGAGCAAAAGATATATATATATATATATATATATTGATGTGTAGAGCGGCCTTACGTGTACGTGGAGGGAGAGGAGGATCGCGTACTCCCCTCACAGGAGGTGTGTGTGTGTGTATGTGTGTGTGTGGGAGGGAGACTCCCAGTTGCAAACATATCAAAGGAATATATATACACATGTATGTATGTATACCACCATCGCCCCAGCAGCGGCATCATTCGGGGGAAACAGAGAGAGAGGAAAAGAATGCAGGAACATAATATGGAGGAGCATCAGCACAGGCGAAGTCAGCAGAGTAGATCGTGTGGCCTATCTGAGGGCGGTCATCCCTCCCTCCTCTTTACTCGTCACTCTCCACCCGCACCTCCACCGAGGGACTTCATAGATGAAGTAGTCCCCGCTGCCTCCTCCTCGTCCCCGCCGCCTTGTGCGTACACGAGACGTTGTTGGCAAGGAGGAGGCAGCGGGGATGAGAGGGGTACGTCCTCTAGTCGACTCATATACATGTCTGGATAGATACACCTTCTTCTTTTTCGGAACCTTTCGCGTCGATGCCACCGGTGTGCCTCAAAAGTCCGGCACCCATCCGTCCTCCTCGCCATTTTTATTGTTCGCTTCTTGGACAAGAGCCTTCTCCGGTGTGGGAGGCCGCCGTTTAAAGGAAAGAGTGCAACCCCTTATCGACCGCACCCACATACGTACACCTGCACCGATTGAAAAAGGAGAGGAGTCGCCTGGTCCGACAGACGCAGAAAAGGAGACAAACGGAAGCGTTGTGAGGAAAAGAGAGAATGGAGGGAGGGAGGGAGGGAGGGAGGGGGGGGGGTCAGTACAAGACAAAATACCTGAAGCTTTCTTTGCGCCAGCGTTCGCATCTCTCTCTTTCTCTCTCTCCCCCCCCCTATATCCATGCCGCTCCGCACACGCAGCGCACCATCCAGCGACCTCCTCAACTTCTTATATCCCCTTCAAAACGGCAAACAATAATACAAAGTCATAGCCAAAGTTCTACACAACAGCCTTTTCACACCCCATACTCCTTTCTCTCTTTGACATACACACACACACACAATCACACTGACACGAGTGGACCACAGGGAAGCCTCTATCCCCTCGTTCTCTTTCCAGCAAGCAAAATAGAGACAAGGAAACGTAATGCGAAGAAGACTTTATGTGTGTGTGTGTGTGTGTATGTGTATGCAGGGGCTCTCGGTCCATCAGCTGCTCTGTCGTCCCCTTGCCTTAGTAGATGGCAGGGCACCGGGGCAGAAACCCTTGTCCCTTTAACCTTCCCTCTTGTGTGAAAAGGGTGTCGCCAACGGCCGTGTCACCGCAAAGCGAACGAGTCGACGATACCTGTTCAGCCGTCTTCGCTTCCCTCAACCCTCCTGCCTTCCCCTCTCATACCAGTGGCTGTTTACCAACATGATGGGTGGCCACCATCATCATCGTCCTTAGATTTTAGAGATTTCCTCACACAATAAATAAATAACTAACGAGGAGAGCGGGAGAGCCGAGAACAGGCCATTTCATGCCCCCCCCCTCTCTCTCTGTGTGTGTAAGTAACCTCGGCTACTCACTCCTCTCCCTTCTTTGAATGCTCTCTCTCTCTCTCTCGCTCTTGTCGCTACGCTGAACTCGCACAAGTCATGCAATAGGAGCCCAACGATGACCTGGGTGACGATCACAGGAGAGAGCGAGCGAGCGAGAGAGAAAGAGAGACAGCGGCGGAGCGGCAATAACGGAGGCTCGCAATGGTTGCATCTAGATCGACACACACACGCATAGACACACAGACACATACACAGAGGAAATTATACGCATCTGCATCACCGTACGGATGTATATCTTCGTAGCCCTATCCTATGTCCCTCGGTGTGATCGACGCGGGGTCTCTCTTTTCTTCTTCGCGCTGCGCCGCCCTTCATTTTTCTGCACACTTTGGACGGCCCTTTTTTATCTGCAAAGGGGGGAGAGGGGGGAAGGGGCGGTGCCCTACTTGTGCATGCGCATGCGCCTCTGCCGACTCTCCTCGTTCTTCTGAGCCACGAGCCACAGAAGTGCCGAGGTCAGCGTAGGCGAGAGAATGTAGCTTGCACGAGGGTCTGTATGGCGGAAGA
The DNA here is from genome assembly GCA_030849085.1 of Borovskyia barvae. Lineage (NCBI taxonomy): Eukaryota > Euglenozoa > Kinetoplastea > Trypanosomatida > Trypanosomatidae > Borovskyia > Borovskyia barvae. The sequence goes on from JASAOM010001047.1 coordinate 96,106, forward strand.
GGTAAGCCATCAGGCAGGTGCTCATGATGAAGAACACGCTATTCAAGAAGAATAGGCTGTACCCGACGGCCACCTGCAGACGCAGGCGACGCAGCGCCTTCGCCTTCTCGTCCGAAACCTCCGCGAAGTGGCGTTGACGAGCCCAGAATTCGCTCTGCACCATCACCACGTACGCCTGACGCAGCATGTACGCTGTGAAACCAGTAATGGCGACGTAGAGCAGCAAGTTCGGCAGCTGCCGCCAGTCCAGCCCATTAATGGCGTGGGAGAAGTACACAGGTTGGAAGGAGGCAATCAGAGCGACAAGGATGAGAGACTGCTCGGGGTATTCGAGGCGGTTCGCGTTGATGCGGGCATCGAGGAGGGCCTCGTCTGCTTGGTTTCGCGGGGCCATTGTGCTGCCCTTGTGGTCTGTGTTTCTTTTTTTTTCGGAGGGGAGGAGGAGGAGGAGTGGTCTTGGGGAAGTAAGCTACCACCACGACAGAAAATGGAGAGCGTAGCGACTTATCGTTTCGGTTGATTTCGATGTTGTTCTGAGGAGGGCGGAGGGTGGAAGGGCGCCAGTGGTACGCTGCTCTCTCCCTATGTGTGCGCGTGTGGATGGTGTAGGCGTCTAACCTTCGCGTTCCTCCGTGATGCCGTGTGGAGCGTCGAGATACGCGAAACGGAAGCAGAGAACAGAGCAGAAGAAGCTAATGGGAAAGTGGATAGAGTGTGTGTGTGTGAGAGAGAGAGAAAGTGCGAAGGCGCCTGCGTGTTGTACGCGATCGACAGGGCCAGAAAATGAGAAAAAACCAGAGGAACGAGAACAGCAGCTCCCATACTCCAGGATATATCGCTGACAGCGTTGCTTATTATTATTATTATTTTAGAAGCGGAGAAGCGGGGAAGAAAGTGAGCCGACCGGGGGGTTCGAGCTGAAGCGAGCAGCAGAAAGGTGAATGAAGAGAAGAAGGAAGGAGGGCTTCGAGGAGCGAAGAGTTGAGGGTTCCGCGAGGAGCGTTCTCTCCCTCCTCTCCCCCTTTTCCTCTGCTCGACGGCGCTGCTTCTTCATCGTCTGCGCCTCCTTCAACTTTCCTTTCGTCCCTTCTGCCTGCGCCCTTTTCTTTTCGCCTCTTCCCCTCGTCCTCTTTTTTTTCGTTTCGGTGGCCAGCCCGGAGTCGTGCGGTTGCCGTGTCGGTCGGTGCGGAAAGTACAGTGAAGGACGAGCCGAGCCGAATAAAAGAGAGAGAGGGAGAGAGAGAGAGAGTCAGAGAGTTGCCTAGCTCACGACACACACACACACACACACACACTCATATATGTATATATATATACCGATACACGCCTTTATGGAAGCATGTCTCGCCGCCTTCTCCATCTTCCAGGCGAATTTTTTTTTCAAGTGCTCGTACAAGACAATCGAGAGAGAGAGAGAGAGAGAGAGAACCCTCACCCCACCATGGCTTGAGGAGGCCGAGGTGGGTGGGCGGGAGCTGCCATTCTCCGTGAAGAACATTTTTGCAGCCCTCCGATATCGTCATCGCGGTGGCGCGGATGACCGCCCCCCCCCCCCCTCCCCCCTCCGCAAAAAAAGAAGAACGAACACAGAATCGACACTACCGCCATCCCCCTCACAGAATGATCCGTGCGAAAAGGGAAAGGAAGAAGGAAGAAGGAGAACTGTCAGACGGCTCTTCTCCCCACCTCCTTTCCTCCCCCACTCTTTTCTCTTTTTCGCGATTTTGTGTCATCTGCACTTGGATGGGAGGGCAGCACACGTGCCTTCCTGCCACTTCCCTTTCACTAGACCTTTTTGATCGTCTCGCTGTACTTCTTCGCATCCTCGGCGAGCTGCTCAGGAGAGACAGTGATGGTGTCCCACTCCATCTTGAGCCCTGCTGTCGCGCTCAGCTTCGGGATGATGTGGAAGTGGACGTGCGGCACCTCTTGATGCGCGATGCGGCCATTATTCTGCAGTACGTTGTACGACGTCGAGTTACGGTTCCCGGACACGGCCCGACAGGCGAGAGTGAGGAGCATGCCAACATCAGCCGCACTTTCCAAGTCGAGCTCGTGCATGTAAGCTGCGTGCATTTTAGGAATGACGAGCACGTGCCCCCGTTCCAGTGGGTTTATGTCCATGAAGGCGAAGGCCTTGGACGTCTCCGCCACTTTGGCGCAAGGAATCTCCCCTTGGACGATCTTACAGAAGATGCAGTTCGAAGCCATGCTGATGGGTGAGGTACTGGCCACGCTGGAGAAGAGGAAGTAGCAAGACCGGTGGGGAGAGTACAGCAGAAAAAAAATAAGGAGGAGCAATCCTTTTGTTCGTTTTGTGGTGTTGAGGTTTGCCAATCCGGATATTTTTGTGTGTGTTCGCCTTGTTGATTTCTGTTTTGGAGGAAAGGCCTGAAAACTACGACGGAGGGAGGGATGGAGGGATGATGGAGGGAGGTGTCAGGCCCCTACACAATCGCGCTTCATCTCTCGAAACTGTAGATGCGATGTGGAACGCCTTCCATGCCCGTTCTGCGTTTCGCTTCGTCTCCCTGTATGGTTCGTGCAGATGCACAGTCACGCATATGCCCAAGGGGGTTCCCCTTTCTCGCACACCACCAGCCTGGAGGGAGAGAAGAGGGGAGGAAATCAAAGCGGGCTTAGAATATGAGAGGCACAGGCGTCATGCTCGCTAGGTCGACGATGCAGACCCGTGCTGGTGGGAGGGCGTAGCCCCCTCCTCCCCCCCTATCTCCACTCTCTCTGTCTTCGCTTTCACAATATTCCTTAGAATAGTCCAACTCTTCTGTCTTTGCTTTGAGAGTGCGTGTTCGTCCTCCCTCCCCACCCTTTCCTCTGCTGTTTCACTCACATCTTCGTCAGAGAGGGCGGTGAGGTATGCGTGCGTGTGTGTGTGGGGGGGGGGGAGGGGGGGCGTGGCGCTCGTCCCCGAAGGGTTTGCTACACGCAAGGTCAAAGAGAGCGAAGATCCATTCCTTTCCTTTCTCCCTCACCACCACCACCCAATATATAACTATATATATATACAACAGAAAATACGAGGAGCTATCCTTCTGTTCCGCCTTCGCATTCCACAAACGCCGTGCTACCTTCACTAGTCCCATTGTTGGCGTCCTGTATCGTCTTCCCCCCTCCTCTCTCTGTGCAGCTCATCTCCTTTCTATGTACACATCATCGCAGACGCACCCCGCTGAGTTCCCCTCCAAAAGGCACCACCAGCGCCTTCACCGCACACCTCCTCTTCTCTCAGAGCGCGTTGGAGCGGCGAAAGCGATTGGCGCGTCGCTCATGCCGGACAGGCGCTCCGGCGTCGCCTCCGATGCCATCGCCATCGTCGTTGCCGTCTCCCCCAGCGCCGTCATTGATGTGGCGACGGCGAGCAAGGCGTGGTGCCCTCGTCGGGGCCAACCCACTGGCGCGTCTCCCGGCATCATCGCCGTTCCCACCGCTATTGGCTGAGGAGGACACTTCGGGCAGTGGCGCGCGTTGCGCCAAGGTCCCCGTGCCACTGGGCACCTCCGTGGCGTCACCGTCGCCAGCGCCGGGCGCACCGCCACCACCGGCGGCATCGCCCCCTTCTCGCGCTTTTCGAGTTTTTCGCACCCGACGTGCCGGCCGTTGGTCTTGGGCGAGTTGGAGAACGGTATTCGCAGCCTCTGCCGCCTTCGAGGACTCCAATTCGCTGGCTCGCGCAGCTCGAGGGGTGAGACACTCTCCCGTGGCTCCCCCCTCCACCATTTCAGCATCGCGGCTCGGAGTTACGGGCCGCGAAGGTGAGGCCTCTGGGTTGCGCCGTAACAGGCGTCGTCGATCGCCTTGGCTGGACTTTTCATCGGCTGGCGTATCGCCATCGGCTTGAAGTGCGTCGGTAGTGACGCGGTCCTGTCCACTTCGCAGTCGAGCCTGACGTCGCTTCTTCTCATCCTCTGCTGCTGCGGTGGCGCGTGCACGGCGGAGCTCGTAGCCTTCGGTACGCCCCTCGATACGCTGCACAATACGCTCCGCTACAGCGCTGCGCGTCGTGCTTGCGTCGCCACCCTTCGTGGCTGTCCCAGCTGCACTCCGAAGCTGTAGAACAGCTGCACTGGAGAGGGAAGACTCTTCAAGTTCCGTGTTGATTGCCTCCAACATGTAGCGTAGGGTGCGCAGTGCTGCCTGCACCATGCCGTCACGCCGCTCCCGACGCTTCGACGATGAAAGTGCCGGGAAGGAGAGCGATGCCTGGCCGCTGCCACCATCCGCTTCGCTCGTGCGTGCTACAACAAGCGCTTCGCACACGCTAGAGGCGTATCTGTCCAGCGTCTCACCAACGCTGCTGAGACTGGCTCGGGCAAACGCGAGTTCCGCTGAAAGCTCACTCGTCGTTGGGTGCGCCGCGACATGGGCGATGACAGCATCCACGACATGCAGTACCGTCATCACCTCAGCCTCCAGCAGGGTGAGCCCGTACACCAGGAAGGTCGAGCTGCACTCCAGAGAGAGCTCGAAAGCGTTCACGTCACTCGAGAAGGAGGTGAGGAGCGTTCGAGCGAGATGTGCTACGAGGCGTTGCGTGGCAGCACTGCCCAGAATGGGCTGCCGGATGGTGTTGAGGGTTTCCCGGGCACGAGCGATGCAGGCGAGGGCGTCAGCGAGGTACGGGCGCACGGCGCCGGTGGTCTGCGGCGACACCCGTTGCCAGTCAAAGAGAGGCTGGATGAACCCCTGGCGCCGGACGAGGTCGGTGATAGGCTGCTCCGCCAGCGCCAGGTAGGTGTTGATCATGGCATCCACCGCGAGCTGACAGTGCTCTTCGACGACGGACAAGTACACCTGACTGTACTGCTGTATTTTGCTCTGCACGAGTGCAGCACCCGCCGCTGGTGTGGGGCACAGACTGGGCAGCTGACGCGCAACAAGTTCGAAGATGCACGGGGTAAGTAGGTGTTCCATGAAGAGGGGCGTGAGGGTCGTGGCGAGGCACAACGTGTCCGCCATGCACTCGACCACGCACTGCTCTCGCTTATCGGGGTGAAGATCGGCGTCGGTGGTGGCCGTTCTGCACTTGAGCTGGAGCATGTCCACAAAAGCCAGCAACAGGTGCGAGAGAAGGGCCAACGCCAATTCTTCGTGGTCTTGCAGGCTTTCCACAACGATGCCGCTGTGAAACGTGGCGATGAGGTCGGAGATGGGGTCGACGACGGTTTGGGCGGAGCCCATCGAGGGGGTAGAGCCGACCATCGGTGGAGCTTCGCGACTCGCTCGGCGGGCGCCACCGGGATCGTTAGCGCCTTGGCCGTTGTCGCCAAGTGGTTCACCGCGCGTGCGGCGATGGAGCGTTCGCCGACGAGATGTTGCAAAGCTTCGACCACCGCCCTCAGCCCCATCCACGCGGCCGCCGTCCCCGTCAACGTCTTCCTGCAAGTTCTCAGACTTGACCGCAAAGAGGTCTACACTGGCATACACTTCGGTGTCACGCGTGATAAACGGCACGAAGCGATCCATGACGACAGAGAAGACGTTGAGCAACTTGTGCACCGCGCTAGACGACACAGAGTCTCGACTCAGTCGAGAGCGTACGCGGACGTCGAGGGCTACGTCGCTTTGCCGCTGTATCAGCGGTAGCACGGCCAGGTAGGCTTTACTGAGGACGCCCAAGCCATGGAGGTAGCAGCACAGGCAGGAGGAGCGAAGCTGCTCCAACTCTCGCAGCAGCTCCCCCACCTCCTCTGCCTGGCGCTCCGAGCTGATCGTGGCGGAGCTGCTGGACTCACCAATGACAATTTTAAGTCGAAGTACCGAATCGCTGATGCGTCGCATCATGCGCTCCCATTGCGAGAGAATCGTTTCGTACAGCACGGCGGCGTGGAGCTCCACCCGTTCTGAGCGGCCGCACCGGCTCAGATCGCTCGAGCGGTAACGCGCGAGGGTGCCGACGAGGCCATCCGTAACACTGCGGTTAATAAAAGCCACGAATAACTCGCGTAACGTTGTCTTCGCCGCGGCGATCATGCCACGCACCGCCCGCACTGACAAGTCACGCAGGCACATCGGGGACGGTGTGACGGCGCCACCGCCGGGACTTTCCTTCTCCCCTACCGCCGGCACGAGGACGGGCAAGAAGCGGACACGAGGAAGCGCATCAGCGGTGCGATACCCGCCGCTTGCTCCTCGGAGCAGCGGAGATGTCTCCGCATCCGCGGCACCTGCAGTAGCAAGGTCTGCAACCGCGTCGCTGTCTTCCTGCACACCTGCAGGACTCGAAGAAGCGGCTGTGGTACCACCAAGCATCGTCGACGAGGATCGCAACAAACCGCTGGCACCGTTGCGTGAGTCGTTGGTGTCCGTCGCGCCGCCCGCCGCAGTCGCCACCGCCATAGCCTCGTTGCGGCTGCCGATAAGTTCGGTAAGGATGATGTGCAACTCAGAGTTTGCCTCTGGCGTAAAGTCGAAGACACCAGCATGCAGGGTTGTGGCGATACCTCCCCAGTAGGAACCGACCACATCTTCCAGCGCCCCCACACACTCGGCGCACAGACGGAGGGCAAACGAATCGAGAGATCCCGTCTGCGCCATCACAGCAGATTCCACATCCGCACGGGTGAAGAGCTGAGCGAGGATGGCCGAGCTGTGCGCGCGAATCTGCAGGCAGCTAGCGACCAGAACCTCGTTCATGTCGGATGATCCGACGCGCAGGTCGCTGCTGGTTGTGAAAGGGGTTTCGGGTGTGTTGAAGGCGTCCAACAGTTGGGTCATGTACGCTTCCCTAGAAAGGCTCATAGACCTCATGTTTTCGCAAGACAACGAGTGCGCGCCCGAGTTGGCTCCGTCCTTGCCGTTGTTGGGGGCCATCGGCGATGACTGCTGTGACCGCTCTCCCTTTATCACCCTTTCGAAGGAGGAGCCTACACCCCAAAAGGATCCGTCCGCCACGAAAGAATCGTTGATGTTGCCAATGAAGCCCGCGTCTTCGCTGCTCGCGCCACCTCCCAGGAAGGAGTAGGAGGCCACTCCACGGCCAAACGTAGCGTTGTTGTCAAGAAGGGGGCTCGCCACCGTCGTCGACGCTCCCTCTTCAACGCTGAGCAGCCCTCCTCCTCCGTCCATCGCAGCGCCTTGCTTTGTTTTGCTGGTTCGCTGACGGTGCCTCTCCTCTACACCCCGTTCGGCCTCTGTCTGTGCCTTCCTTAACCAGTTACTCGCCTCTCGTTCGATGTTGGCTGCACTGGAGGAGAACCGCGCTTTCTGCTGCCGTTCCACAAGCTTAATAAAGAAATGTGCGGGGTGCTGGAATGCTGCTGCTTCGGTCGCATGGGATGTGCCCTCCAAAGTGTTGTTCAGGGCCAAAGTAGAGGTATTGTCATCTGCGGCCCGTGACGAGGACTCTGCCGGAGCGGCTGCATTTCCCTTCCCTCCTGTCCCGCCCGCTGCCATGGCGCGGCTCTGAATACCCTCTGAGACAGCTGTTCCACCAGAAGTGAGCTGCGTGCGCAACTTCGTAAGCACCTGATCATGCCGGTCTGCTTGCCCAATCGACTCCTTCAGCTTGCGGCAGAAGTGGTGAAGCTTCGCGGAAGCGATGCTGGCGTCCATCATCATGGACAATGTATCTTCAATCAAGACGGTGTCAGCGGGATCGGCATACGCAAGCTCCTCGGCAAGTTGGCTGCACAGGTACAACGCGGCGCGAAGAAGTGCGAGGGAGAGCCGAAAGGAGAAGGCGCTGCGGCCGACCCCGCTGACGTGGCCAGAGGCGTCGTTCGCTGGGCTGGGGGAGGACGAGGATGCGTGACCAGCGGTGGGGCCACGCGCTTCTCCAGCTCCGGCCTCGGCGGCTTCCATTCGTAAGGAGTCCGCCCCGTCGCCCACCAGCATCGTCCCGTCGAGGATGGAGTACGTCTCCGACACATACAGCATAGCCCGACGCAGATGCAGCACAGCTGCCTCGTAGTTGCTTGCCTGCTCCACATGAAGCCGGCGAGCATCTACATCTTTAAGGCGCACGAGCGGCGTGCCATACCAGTAGAAAACCTCCTCGCTACTCTCCAACATGTACAGCTCGGCCGGACTGACAAATTCGCCGGGGCGTTCGAGAGTGCCGTGCGCTGTATGCGCGACCCGGCGTGCGTCACCGCTTCTCTCTCTCTCGCCCTCGTCCTCGTCGTCCTCCTCCTCCTCTTCCTCCTCCTCCTTTCCTGCGTCTTCGTCCTCTTCGTGATCGGCTTGATGGGTTCCGTTGTGGCCGGTGGTAGTGTCCTCGTCGTCGATGTCCACCATGGCTGCGGCTTCCGATGCCATTCGTCGGCGTTGCGCCACCTTCACCCCACAGCTCTCATAGATAGCACCCGGCACGCCCAACACCGTTACAAAGCGATCGAGCATATCCTGGCTCTTCCTGCTCTGCTGCACCTCCATGAAGGATTTGGTAATCGGCTGAACAAGGGATGCGCAACTCGCCGTGGCACTCTCAAAGGAGTTGGTGATGCCATCAAGTGCTTCCCCGGTGAACAAGGCGGTGTCGGAGCTGTACACCGCATCCATCGCATCCTTCGAGTTGATGAATACACCGAGATTATCGCGGATCAGCTGCTTCAACGCCTCGCCGGTCTCAGCCTCAGCCTCCCCAACCTGATCTACGAGTTGCCCCTCGAAAAACTTGTGCGATACGTTCGACAAGACCTTCTGGATGTACCCCTTGGGCTGGAAGGCACGACTGCTGACATCGAGTTGAGGGTGCTGGCGATCTGCGTCACCGTCAAAGAGGTTCATGATGTGAATGACAAAGCTATGGCGGCGGCGATGATGGCGAGGCTCACCAGTGAGGGCCACTTCATCTATTGGCTACGTAATGCTCTCTTTTTTCTCCGCCTTACCCCCCCCCCTCTATTCAAGGGAAAGGGCGCGTGTGTGTTTATACAAAAATGAGTTGTGTATACGTATGCGTGGGTGTGTGTCTATCCGTTGGCGATAAATACTCGCACGGCGCGCGACCGTCTCCGCGCATATCTGGAGGGAAGGGGAGGGGGCCGGTCGTGTGTGCACATGTGCGGGGTGGGGTGGGGGGAGGGGAGGAGGGAGCAGAGCGAGGGGGAGCATCGGAGTTGAGTGTTCGCGTGTAGTAGTGGAGAGAAGGGTCGACAGCAAGGGTGTTTACTTTGAGCATATACACACACACACATATATATATATATATATATATGTAGATACGTGTGATTGTGGAGGAGCGCATGCGTAGGTGCAGTCGTGCTACATGTGTTCACTACCTACAGCAGTAACAGCATGGTCTTCAGCCTTGACGATCACCAAAGAACGAGGCTAGCGCGTACGTGGGGTGGAGCAGAACAGGACGGGTATTAGCTCTCACGCTCTCACTGTCTCCCTCCCTTCTCCTTCCCCTTCCTCCTCTCCCCTCTCGCTTTGTTAGGCAGCTTCTCGCCATCATCTTCCCTTTCGCCTTCTCTGTCGGGCTGTTCGCATCAGCATACGGGTCTTTTTGCGTGTGAGTGTGTGTGTGTGGTGGGTGGGTGAGGTCTATGCCGGAGGGGGCTGAGCGCCGATCGATCGAAAGTGTTCGAGGGAAAAAAGCGACGAGGAACCACGAAACGTACGCTTAAGATGATACTGAAAAGAAAAAAAGAAAGAAATGAAGAGGGGCTCACCCTCGGACGCAACCGCAACAACACAAACAAAACCTCAGGATGCTTTACCTCTCTATGGTGCTACACATCCTACCCTCCTACCTACAAGGCACCAGCTAAAGCAAACCCCTATCGCTGTCCAGAAAAGAGGAAGACACAAAAGAAAGAGGAGAGGGAGGGAGGGAGAGGGAGAGAAGCAGCCAACAACGGCACGAATGCTCACCAAAAAAAAATAGAGTCAGGAAGAGAGAAAGAAACAGAGGGCGGGGCGGGGGGGGGGTAGATATGGCATATCTGCCCTCCTTCCCCCTCTGTTCTTCACGAAGAGTGTCCAGGCTCCGCACCCACATCGACCAACGCTCCCCTTCTCCCCCCCTCTCTATACATTTACAGACGCCGCATCCTTGTTTCATGTTGCAAAGGAAGAGGCGGAAGAGGAAGATGAAGAGAGAGAGAGAGGCACGAAGACGGCGCTACGAAAGTGTGTCTGCCGATAGTGAAAATGAAAATGAAAGGAGCCACTAAAAGATGAGTTCAGACACACGTATATATATGCATATATGGGTATCCACATGTGTATGCATGCGCGCCGGCTATTGCGTTGTCGTGGTATCGGCAACGGCGGCCGTGGTGGTAGCAGCGGCATCGATCCCCTTCGGATCGGTGAAAGACGCGTCCTGCACCACTCGTAGGAGTTCCGACCCCTGCGTGATGTGTTGCACCGCTGCCCCCGACTTAAGGAGCGGCCGTACCACCTGCTCCCGCACAAGGTTTCGCATGCGCTTCTCGTAGTTCGTCTTGTACCGCCCCAGGAAATCTTCATGCAGCGCGCGACTCACGGTTTGGGTGTAGGCCAACGTCTCTTCGTGGGTGACGTCTCGCGTATTGGTCAGCTGCGCACTCGACAGAAACTGGTACTGCCCCAGCACCACGTCGACCGCGTCCAGCACCGCGTTGATCAGGCTTCCCTCGAAGCCCAGGCGCAGACACATGTTCACGTACTTGTGTTTCACAAACTCATCCCCCCCTTCCACGGCAACGGCGTCGATCAGGGTAACGGCATGGTGGTACTGACTTCCAAGTGTGGCGAGGGCGGGGCTGGAGCGCAGTGTTAACTCATAGCTCTGGAACGACTCTGCCAACCTCTTCTCCGCTTCCTTGGTGTGCGCGATCGCCGAGAGGTACTTCTCAAAGGACTTCGCCGCCACCTTCAACGCTTTTTGCCGGCGCAAAAGCTTCTCACACACACGCACCCAAGAACAAGCGTCGGCCTTCGCCGCCGGCGGTAGATAGGTCCAGTCGTAGGTGGAGGATGACGAGGAGGTGGGGACCGGGGCTGCTGCACTGCCGCCACTGTAGCCGTACGTGTCCGTGTCTGCCCCTTCGTGACGAGCGTCCGTGAGGCGTGGACTGAAGAGAAAGTCGGCTACGGACCGCACGAAGTTGCTGGACTTCACCGCAATCTTGTTGGCCGTATACTCGGTGAAGCTGCGTTGCCGCTTGCTGCATTCCCGGAAGGCGCGGGTGGCGAGGCGGAGCTCGTGAAGGCGAAGGCGCATCTCCACCAGCGTGTTCGTCTCGAACGTGTCGCGTGGATCGAGAAAAAAGCGGGCAACCCACTCCGAGAAGAAGATGATTTGTGGCATGGCGGCGATCTCGCTCAGGAAAAACTTCAAGTTGTGCCGCTGCGTCGCGACGGCATCAGCGGCACTAAAGTACGTCTCGATGTCGCTGACGCTGTTCTTTCGCGGCAGAGGTGGTATAATCAAGGTAGGGAACTGAAATGTCAGTAGTTCACGCAGGTCCACCACCTCGCTATAGCGACGGTCGACACAGGCGGAGTTGCCGCGCGACCAGTCGTTTCGCCTTACGCCCACGTCGATGCCGGTTAAGTGCGGCGCGGTGATCGGGATGTCAGGCACAGTGAAGCTGGCGTTGTTCTCCACGATGATCTCCGTCATGATAGTGAAGTAGGTGATGGCACGTACAAGTTCTTTACCCCGGTACACTCCGCTTATCTCAAAGCGTGCAAGCTCTACACGGTTGTGCAGCTGCGAGATGGTCGCTGTAGGGGAGGTGGCATCATCACTTCGCCCAGGCGGCCCTGATAGCGGCAGAGTGCGGGAGGAGAACAACGAAGTTGGCGTCCCCAAAGTATCCTCGCCGGCTTGCGGAGGTGCTGACGTTGGCGTTGAGGTGAGGCGGCGGTCCACCGGCACCGTAACATCTCCAATGGAGGTGCTGGGGGAGTTGGTGGAGGGAGGACGCGGCGGGGTGACCGTACGGTGGTACTCCGCCTCGAAGGGATTTGCGGTGTTCGAGAGCATCACCGATGGCCTCTTTTCGAGGGATGCAGGAAAAGTATCAGATCGCAAAGCGAAGGAGTTGTCCGCCTGTCGGTGATGTTGTGTCTCGCTCTCGCTGTCTCTCTCTACCTATCTCTGTGTGTATGTCTGGGGGAGTGGAGATGAAAGTAAGATGAAAACTTTCGTAATGAAGAGGGCGAAGCGAATATGCCGACATGCAGGGGTGCACCTCCCCCCCCCCAAAAGAGGAAGAGCAGCGGATGTAGAGCAGCACAGAGAGAAGGGAGGAGGAGGAGGAGGAGGAAGAAATGCTGCCATCCTGAGGCACGTTTTTGAGAATCGGCGTTGCCTGCTGAATAGAAATAGATGAACACCCACACACTCGTTCGCGATGCGGCCTCTCTCTTTACCTCGTGCCCCGCCTCTTCGAGTGCAACAGAAGCGTTGAGTCAACGGGGAGCGTGACGTGTACGCGTGTGACGTGGTGTTGAATGTGATAGGAAGAGGAGGGGGTCCAACTCATCGCACCGCGTCGCGACGAGGGAAGCCTGTCTAGGTGAAGCGAGGCCAACGATGCGTCCCTCGCGCCCCCCTCTCTCTCTCTCTCGGTGGTCGTCCGGGCTCACAGCCAGCTGACACGGAAAAGCAAGACTCGCGTTTCACATCGAAGGAGGTGAGCCGATCCACCACGAAGAGGAGTTCCCGCTCCCTCTTCTCCTTCCCGCCTTTTTTGTGTCCATGGGTTGGGTGTGACGTCTTGGCGCGAACGGAAGTGCTGCATCACGACGCAAAAGCTGCCCTCGTCTTCCTCCTCCATCTCCTTCGAAGCAGCGTGCACACGATCGCACCTTCCCGCACAGAAGGAGAGAAGTGAGGGGAGAAGGATAAGTCGCACAAACATGCCGGCACACGCCCCCCCCTCCCCCCTCCTCTCTCCCACCACCAGCACCACCAGACAGTAGAAGAGGAAAAGCATATCATTCTCATACTATACATACCGTTTCTGAAAAAAAAAAAGACGCTCGCACCACCAGTACGAGGTGAGGAGAGGGAGTAGGAGGAGTGACGCGACCCTTCGCTTTTGAAGGCACTCCGTTGCCTCCTCGCCCTCCCCCCCTCTCTCTCTCTTTCGCTTTCCTCCTCATCCCCATCTCGTCGTGGCGTCGCGGGCCCCTCATCGAGGGTAGTGGCTAAGCTCGTGCCGGAGGGACACACAGGCGGCCTCCTGCTCCGATGTGCTTTCCACAAACTCCTTATAACGATCCCTGAGTTGCACGAGATGGGTGCGAAATTCATGTATCACTGCCTTGCGCTTTTCATAGTCGAGTAGCAACTCGCGGGAGCCGACGAGGGGCATGCGCTCCTTCATCCGCATGTTCGCACGAAGATGGGCATCCCGACGCCGCTTGGACTTCGCCAGCTGATCTCGTGCTCCGCCGAGCTCCTCGTCGGTGCTCGCAACGTGCTGGCGCAGCTCCGCATTTTCCTTCCGTACACAGTCTAGTTTCTCTCGCACGTGCGATGCGATGTGGATGGTGTTCGTCACCTTGTTGCGCAGCTTCAGCACCTCCTCGGAGCGCTCCTCGATCTTTTCATTCAGACTCGTATTCTCAACCTTCAACTGCTCGAAGTCGATTAGAAACATGTGATGGTTGGCCGAGTTTAGCTCCTCCCCGCCCTCTCCCGTGGTGCCCGGCGAGGCGGCGGTGGAGGAGGACGAGACACCGCCGCCCTTCGCCGCCCGCCGCAGCTGCAGCAGCCTATTTTTGAGTTGCAAGTAGCGTACTCGAGCCGTGCGGATGGCGCTGCGCTGCTCCGCTTCTCTCCGCACGTGGGCATCAATCGCATCGGTTGGGATAGGTCGGTTGGATCGCATAAAGCGAACGCTCGCGGCAATTTCCTGTATACATTCTTGAAAGTTGTGCTCCTGCATGGCCACCTCCTCCATGATGGGCTCGTAACGCTGTCGTTGTAGTTCTAGGTCCTTCTTCAAGGCGGCCCCTCGCCCCGCCACGCGCTGGCGCTCCTCCGATACTTGGCGTATGAGAGTCCAGTACGCTGTTTCTGCATCCGGCGTCGTGAGCTGATTCGATTCCGTTTCGCCGTTTCGGCGGCGCTGCTCAGCGTAGTGGCGGGAGAGAACTTGCTGATACGCCAGGTTCTTATCGAGAAGCGCCTCCCTCTCCTCCAGGAGGGCGCGATACTCCTCCACGTACGCGCTGCGCCGCTCCTCTGACGTGAGGGTGGTCTGGATACTAGTATCCACCGCCCCCGCAGACGTTTGGATGTGCGAGTCGTCGGTGTCCCTCATGCCCATCCCGGTACCCGCGGTGGAGGCGGGTGGCATGAACAAAGCCGTAGCGTTGTTGCCGTAAGTGCCACGCCGATCAGTGAAGCTGCGCCACTCGCGTTGGATCACGGCCGCCGCGGCCTGCTGCCGCAGTTCATCCCCTCGCTGTAGGTCGGAATCGCTGTACATCGTATCTTTATTCTTCTGTGTGATGGTGTGTGTGAGGGGTGGCCGTTTGTGGAAGCAGTTCCCGACCAACCATGAGGGATTACTGGGGTGGTGGCGTTGGCAACGATACGCTCGTTGGTTTGCCCTGAGAGAGGCACGTATCGGGGAGGGGGCGAGAGAGAAAGAGAGAGAGAGAGAGAGAGAGAGAGAGAGCGTGCGAGGGTCATGCGTGGGTATGTCGACGACACACCATGATGAAGGAACGAAGCAAGGAGAAGAAGACGAGAAGAGGAACGATGATGAGAAGCCACACAGGACATTCACGTCTACCTTTGCACAGATACATTTTCGGAGGCCACAACGGAGAGGGGGATACACGAGGAAGTCGTGGCTGCCGGGTGTAGGAGGGAGGGAGGGGGGAGGTGGGGAAGGGGGAGGAGGTCAGGGCGGATCACACGCACACCCATCGATGGAGAAGAAGAAGGCAAACGTGAAGGGTGGCACTTCAGGAGGCGTCGGAGTCTGTTACACTGGAGGGGGAGGACAACTCCTCAGCCTGCGTGCTACCGGTTGAGCTGCGTGCTGGTGGACTAATCGGTGCATCCACACCGGCTCCGTCGGTGGGCGGTGGCACCGGGCTGAGCGTCGTCTGCGATGTGCCCAGCCTGGAAGAGTTGGGGGACGCGGCGGCGCCCACGTTCTGAAGTAGCGCCACAGACATGCGAGCGGGCGTGTCGCTGCCTTCGTTCTGCGACGGTTGTTCGATAGGCGGCTCCGAAATCTTGACGGGCGGCAGTGATGGCACAGCGGCTTCTCTGCGTGGCACCGCTGGGGGCTCGGGTGAGGTCCAGCCGACAGACGTCTGCTGCCGCTGCGCCCGCTCGACCTTCCGCTTCTCCCTATCTTCGACGAACGCCTTCTTCTCCATCTTCTCGAGCCTTTCCAGCGCATACGATTTAATGGGCAGCAACTTCGGCTTGCAGAGCTGCCACTGCAAAGAGGCGATCTCTGAGAAGACGAGTCCGCGCTCTGGTAGCACCGCCATCCCGTCGGCGTTGCCATCGTCGGCTGAAGGGGAGACGTCCATGTCGACCGCTGTGGGTGTTCTGATACTGCTTTTCGAACGTAGGTGAACGCACGTACGTAAGTGTATCGGTGGATGCACTGCTCTACACCTGTTTTTATCCGGGCCTCTCTTGCAACGATAAGGATGCCATAGACGTAGATGATGATGCGACAGGGTGTTGCGGAGAAGGAGATCCGGTTCGCACCCACTCACCCACACACAGTATGCGAGGACAAAGAAAGAAAGAGAGAGAGAGAGAGAGGCTGATACCAGTCAAGAAAGATATACCATCCGCTTACACCACAAAATTTTTTCATCACCCGCACCTGCTCCTCTGCGTGCGCCTCGCCAACATTCCTCAAACAGCGGCGCTATAAAATACAAGGCGGGCGACGAGCAGTGTTGGATGCAATGGGAGGAGGGGGGGAGGGGGGAGATATTTAAGGTGTTTGCCCTTTCCCCCCTCCTCCCCCTCCTTTCCTCCACCCTCGGTGCTGCCCACCATCTAATGAGCTTCATATCGAGGCGCACATCTCTCTGCGAGCTGGGTTGGCATGCCTGTAGGGCATCCGTTCGTTTCTCTCGTTTCGTTTGGCATTCTCTCCTCCGCATGTCTTCCCTTTTACCCAAAATGAAAAAATTTTCCTTGAAGATGCGTTACGTTTATTCGGCAGAGGACAACATGAGCGTGTGTGCATTTTGTTTTCCGTTGATGCTTTTTTCCGTCGAAGATGTTCTTTTTCAAGTGATGCTTTAAGCCGCCCTCCCTCCCTCCTCTTCTCTCCTTGGCAAACAAATACAACTTAGATCTTTCCTAACCTCCTCTCTCCTCCTCACAAAGGAGCGGACCCACGTGGGTGGTGGGCCTTTGCATCGCTGCTGTGCGAGAGGCGAGTCAGATAGGAAGGGTGAGTGTAAGATGGAGGAGGGAAAGTTAGAGGTCCCCAAAAATCAAAAGCAAAACATTACGAGAAGAAAGAAAGGAGGCAGGAGGGGCGGGACGAGCATACATATATATATATATATATACGTGGAGAGAGAGAGAGAGAGAGAGAGAGAGTTAGATGGAGGAGAAGGACTCTCTTCTCCCTCCTCCCCTTATATTCGTTCTACCTTGGTTTACCTAAAGGCAGAACTGGCGGGTGGTGATCGAGGGGCGGTGGTGGTGGGGAGGAGGCTCTTCCCAGTGCGAAACAGATGCTGCGTCTTTCCCTCTCCACCACGTGGTTTTCCACTCTGTCGAGCACACCCACACCCACACACGAAGATGCAGCATCACGACCCCACCCTCTCCCTCCCCAGTCGCCTTCTTCGCTGGCGGTCCGCAAGGGGCACCTCCGCATTGGGGGAGATTTTAAAACAGAGACATGTCTTCGTCCATGCCCTCCGCATCCTCCTCCTCGACCTCCACCTTAGGGCGGGGGCCGTTGGATTGGAGCTCGTCACCCGCCAGGACACGGTTCAACTGGGCACGGAAGTTCGAGTGGTTGACGGTGTGGGTCTGGAGGAACTGCTGGCGCCAGGCGATCTTGCCATCCTTGATGATGAACGCCATGGGGCAGGACATCACGGACAGGTTCGAGACATCGGCGTAGCTCTTACCGACCGCCTTGCCCTCATCGTAGACGATGTAGGCGGGGTCCAGGCGCAGCCGCTTCTTCGTGTTTTCATCCACAATCTCCTTTCCAAGGTACTTCTCCGTCTTCGCGATGTCGGCATCGGTGCTGATCGCGATGAACTCCACCTTGTCCGCCATCTCCTCGGCCAGTGACGTGAATTCGTCGTTGCAAACATCGGCGCCGCGGTAGAACGTGTTGAAGAAGTACAGCACGTACACCTTGTCGTTAGCGATTGCGATCTTCTCACCCTTGATGGCCTGCGTGGAGTCAATCTTCGGTGCCTCCTTGCCGAGCGCAGCGTCGTCGCAGTACGTCTTCACGTCGATGTCCGTCATGGTGACTGCAGGAGGACGAGGTACGGGTAGAAGACCAAAGAGTGGTATGCCTGAGAAAGAGAGAGTGAAGGTGGACAAGGTGGTGGGGGTCCAGGGTATGCGTATGCAGGAGCTTAGGATGTACGCAAAAGATGCAGCACGTCGTGCGTGCATTAGCGCGTGAGAGAAGAGAAGAGAGGAGAGGAGAGGAGAGGACACATCGAGGTGGGAGAGGGAGAGAGCGATGGAGTGACGGCATTCGATCGATTGCTCTTGCAGTGGAAGTGCAGCGATACACACACGTATGCGCATCCTATCACGCTAAAAAAAAAGCTCCACATCATAGCGGGGGAAAACAGAAGCCTCGACGGAGGCGTTCTTGGCAAAGGCGAGGGGAGGCGAAGATGGCTTCCGTATTTTGGTTTCATAAATAAATAAATATATATATAGAGAGAGAGGGGGGGAGGGGGAGAGTTCTGAAGGTGGGGGGAGCGGCATCCACACCCTTGACAGTGTAGAAAAAAAAGGGGAGGTGCTGGACGAGGGTCGATCGGCCCAATCTGAGAAGAACAAAAGAGAAAAAAGTAGCGTAGAAATGAATAGTAAATAAGGAGTGGGCGAAGAGGTGGCGGTGGGTGGCGAGGCGGAGGATACTTCGACACACACACACCGCCCAAGCGCATCGTGTTTCCCTCCACACGCGCTAACGTACGCGCAAAGCCGCACCGAAAGTCCGTCTGGAACGACACGAAAATAGTCTGAGCGTAGAGCTCTCCTCCTCCTTCCTAAGGTGAAAAGAGGAAGAGGGTAGCGGCATAGGCGGAGAAGGAGAAAGGCGAAAAGGCACGTGCAGATGAAGAAATACACATAGAAATATAATTCTTCATGCAGAGAGAAGGGAGAGAAGAAACGAACACACAAAGAAAGGCAGGCAAAGGGGGGCCGAGGGAGAAGAGAAGGGTCTATCCTGCGGCGTACGCAGTATCAGATCACGTACGTGTGTCCCTCTCCCTCTCCCTTTCTTGCCTAAGCTCGAGCATCCGAAAGAGGGGCGTGGAGACACGCACACACACAAAAAAAAATATCAGCAGAAAAAGAGAATGTCGAGCGATCCCGAGTAGAAGGCATGATCGACGTATCCTGCAGTGTAAAACAACACAGTGCACAAGAAAATAAAGTAAAACAAAAGAAGCCATCATGGACGTCGACTTTAGCAATACGCGGTGGGCATAGCGAATAGCACGTTGCCTTGTCAGCAGGAGGAAGGGAAAGAGGAGTGACGAGAGACCCGCATCCGCCGAGTCTGAGAGACGTGGAGCGGGGCGTCAATGGAGCGCCCTCCTGCACCGTCTTCAACACCGCCAACGACAAGAACAACAAACAAAAAAGGGACGCAGCAGGTCGGTAGGCAACCTGCTGGGTGCATAATTTCCCTCTCCCTCTCTGCTTTTCTTCAGCGGATGTGCTCAGTCGAGAAAGTGATACTCTCCCGCCCACGGCACAGAAGTAAGAATAGCGAGCACAGAGAGAGAGAGAGAGAGCGAGAGAGAGAAGGGTTAGCAAGGCGGGGATTCCGCGTCTTGCCTTTCCGGCGCCGGGGCGGCAAGACGGCGGAGTTCACGCACCACCGTGTTGCCCTGCACGAACGCGGCGTCTACCTCCGCTCCGCTGTCGAGGTACTGGACCGTGTACCCCAAGCGAAAGTTGCAGGGTAGGGCAGCATCGCCTCCGTCTCGCTCTGCTGGACGCGAGTCACCACGTGTGGTACTGTTGTGCTGCTTAGCGTTCTCGAAGGCGTCACGCATGAGCGCGATGAGGTCGGCGTACGCGGAGAACGCAGGAGACGTGAGCGGGAAGTCAACCAACTTCGTCTTCATGCGCGCCACCACGTCATGCACGCACTGCGGCAGCCACCCTTCACCATCGTGGAGCTGCGTGAGGTGAAGGCGCACACGGCACACCTGCACCATAGCCATCAGAAGTTGGCAGCGGTGGTGCGTGTTCATGGGGAGGTAGGCAGCGAGCTCCACGAGGGAGAGGACGCACATCAGCAGCGTGCCAGCCAAGGATGAAGGAGACAATCCCACGATGACGCCGCGCTCACCAATGCTGCGGAGAGCCTCCACGGCCCACTCCGCCGTCTGCAGAGCTTCATCCAACAGGAGATCCGCCGCCCACGATACGGATAACGGGGACCTCTCCGCAGAGCGGTGCGGATGCTGCGCGCCATGGTTCGTCGAAGCCACCTCCAGAGCCCCGGCGGATTGGGCCAGCGCCACATGACGGAGGCATCGAAGCCGAAGGGAGCTGAGAAGAAGCACCAACCAGTCTCGAGGGAAGTCGGGCGGGACGAGGCCGCTGCTTTCTGCCGTACCCGCCGTGCGCAGCACCGCATCCACGACGTTGATTACCTTACCCGCCTGACGGTGTGCCCGCTGCAGGTAGCGGGCACACCGGCCAACGCTGCTGCTGCACAACTCGTCGGTGGACTCGGTGAGGGCACGATGGACTTCTTCCACCAGTAAGGTGCAGTGGTACTCGAAAAGACTGAGGGTCCACGTCGCTACGCCATTCCCAGCAGCGTCGACAGAGAGCGCTCCGTCGTCGTGGGATGCCTGGTCGCACATGCGTAGCTCCGCCCGCACGAGCCGCAGTCGTTCTCGCAGCGTCAGTGCCGACGCGCGCTTCAGAAGTTCGTCTCGCCGGATACCCCATCGAATTTGCTGCCGCACGAGTGCCTCCCGTGACCACATGTACGGCGCCTCACTGGGCTTCACTGGTGGAGCTGCGACAGC
Source organism: Borovskyia barvae (assembly GCA_030849085.1). Taxonomy (NCBI): domain Eukaryota; phylum Euglenozoa; class Kinetoplastea; order Trypanosomatida; family Trypanosomatidae; genus Borovskyia; species Borovskyia barvae. The sequence goes on from JASAOM010001047.1 coordinate 116,281, forward strand.
AACGTCGAAGTCCCTGGCGAGGTTGCGCGGCAGAGGTGCGCCACCGCGGATCGCCGCTGCAACCGGTGAGGGGAGGGATAGGAAGGCGAAATTTGGCATGGACTGTGGAGGGCGAGGCGCCTTTGTAGGGGCTGGCGGCGGCGTCACGACTTGAAAGGCGGTGCTGCGGTCTGGTGGGGTACGCGACTCTGGATGACCCAGCATCTCCGGTGTCAGCAGCGTAGCGCACATGTACAAGGCATTTGTTTGGTAATGACTGAAAAGCACCTCGACATCGGTGCAGAGAAAGAACTGCGTTTCTATCCGAGAGGACAGGAGCGGTGTGATGGGGCGCCATGCACCCGTTTTGGCGTCTTGCCCCAGCACCTGCACGTTCCACGGCGCCGTGAGCTGACACGCTTGGGTACTGGGGTACACCACGGTGGACACGACGCTGCTCCACGTCACGCCACCCTCCACAATGCAGAAGGGAAGTTGGCAGAAAGAGGCGGCCTCGATGTGCAGGGAGAGGGCGTGCTCATCCGCGAGGGGGATACGACGCACCGTGAAGAAGGACACGTTCTGTTGCTGCTCGACGGCCTCGCTTGTCGCTGAAGAAGCCAACACTTGGTATGCCACCCCCTTGGCTGTGTTGAAGAGGACGGCTCGCGGTGTCGTGGGAGTAACAGAGACTGTTGTTCCAGAAGCCGGCTGATGATGATCTTTGGAGGGCTTTTCCCATTGCATCCGCGCCCACGCGGCCTGTGCAGTCGCGATCTGCTGCAGAGCCGGCATGCCGAGTACTTGTTTGATGTGTGTGTCTGTGTGTAGGGGGAGGGGAGAGAGAGAGAGAGAGAGAGAGAGAGAGAGATAGAGAAAGAAGAGTGAAGGTGTGCAGTCTGTGGATCTTTGCTAGTGTGCTGATGTGTTTTTGTATCAGCTTGCGTGCGTCTGTCTGCGTACGATAATGTGGACTCACTGCAAAATGTAGTGGTGTTCCTTTTGATTCTGATTTGGTGCTATTGCTCACAAAGCGTGTGTGTGTGTGGGTGTGTGCGCATGTTCTCATCTGCTGCACAGCAATAGAAGATCGAAGATGGAGGGAGTGTTCGTTGGATTTGACAATGCCGGGGCGAACGTCACCGAGGAATGCACCTTTTTTGTGTTCGTGTGTACTTCCGTATCTGAAGCCGGCGTCTGTCGGTGATGAGGAGGAGGGGAAGGGGAAGGGGAGACTTGAGGATGGGTATATATATATATATATATATATATATGTGGAACACAGGCCTTGGCATGCGTCACGCAGGGGCCCGCTCCGTCGATGCCGGACTCCTCACCTTCTTTTCTTCACAGCGCTGCGACCAGGTGGCGGCGTGGGCACTTGGCGACGTATCGTAGACTCAGACCCGTGCGACACACACATCAGTGAAGCACGAGGGACCTCTGAAGTAGATAATCGATGAGGAGTTGTGGGAAGACGACGCGAAAGATGGACAGTGGCATCGACGTGATGCGGTCACCGCTGGATGGGAGGCCGTCCATTGTTGACGTGGCGTCGGCCGCCGTCGGCTGGAGGGTTGCTGCCGGGAGGGCATAACGAACGACCATCTGCTCCATGTGCGGTCTCCCCAGCTCCTGCGCGATGCTGCCAAAGGCTGGCGACTCGTGTTGCACACGCACTTGCAGCTGTTCCACGTCCGCCGTCCCCACGAGAGAATGGAGCGCCACTGGAGCGCTATACACAGCTCCACTGAAGGTGGTGTGCGGAGGGGCAATGTGAAGGATGCGCAAGTTCATGGACCGTTGGGCCTCGATGGCCATCGCCTGATGCAGCACGTCACTACTGTGATAAGCTCGATAGTTTCCCCAGAAGGGGTCGATCGAGTGCGCCACCTCCACACTGCGAAGAAGTCGCTGCCCATGAGTGTCACGCCAGCGCTTCTCCAGCTCCAGTGCTGGTGACGTGTGGAGGGCTACGCCGGCGCTGGCGGCGGTCGACAGCCGGCGCTTCTTGTGATCGCTGGTGCGGTGGAGGGCGGCGGAAGCCTCCTCCGACAGCACCACTTCGCCAAGCAAAAGAACAAGACCAGCCTCCTCCCCGGTCTTCTCCTCCCTCTTCTTCTCCGTTTCCTCTTCCTTTCCCTTGGCACAATCCGCAACGTGCGAGCTGCAACGAGGGCGGAGAAGTAGCGCGTTCAACACCTCCTGCTCCTGTGGCGGTTCTGGTGTGACGGACCGACTTCGCTTCTGTCGCTCCTTCGGTACCTTGACCTTCTTCCCAGGAGGGACAGCAGCTTCGTTCGACGTCCAGCGCCCTCGCCTCCACAGCTTCAGCTCCGCATCAGTTGCATCCACGCACCGTTGATTCACGGCCTGCACCATCTCCCCACAGTTTTGGATGAGTTGCCGATGTTTCTCCCACGTCACTTCCTCTACCTCACCCTCCCACCTCACGGCATATTCGATAGTGCCATCATCTTCGTTGACGCGACGATCCGTAATGCCCCCGACGGTATAGTAGGCCATGCATCTACCCACGACGTGTGTAGGTGTGTCGCTCGCTCTCTCTGAATAAATATATTGTTGTGGGGGCGTGCGTGTACTCGAGTGTCCGGGTTGGAAAGCAGCGCCTCTCTCACTCTCTGTCCCCCCCCCCAGACACAGCCAAGCGAGATGTGCGCGAGTGTGACGCGTGAAGATATCCACAAAAGTAGGACAGAAGGAAAAAGGGGAGTGGCCAAGTTTTCTGCACTGGAGATGGAGATGGGAGACGGCGGCGTTGCCGCACAACAGGCATACCATCGTGTAAAGGGATGCCCAGGGCGAACGACTCCAGCCGGCGTACAGGCCTCTGCATCCTCCACGTTCATTTCTGTTTGGATGGAGGAGAGGAGGGGCGGCGGGGGCGGGGGTGCACCGAACATGGACCACAAAAGACACGCGCACAAGAAAAAGATGGCGAGACCGGCACACAACACAGCAGTGACGCGTTCCTGCTGTTATCCTTAGGATCTCGTACGAGGCCTCCAGATCTCTCCCTTCACCCACTCTCTGTAGCCGTTGGGTGGGACTTGCAGGGAGCAGGTGCTGGGAGTGCGTGGTGGTAACAGAGAGAGAGAGAGGGAGAGAGAGAAAGGAGGAGGGAAGAGATGCTCCACAGCGCGGGGCACGTTCGCTGGAGCCGTACATGCTTGGAGCCGCAAGGCTTTTTGAAATTTTGTCATCGCACATGTTGAGGCAGGACGCCCCCCCCCCCCATCGGCCTGCCCAACCCTCTCCCTTTTCCCTCTGTCTACTCATCGATGTCTTCTCCTGACGTGTTGCCTCCGGGTTTAAGGACGAAACACAAGAAAGGCTTCGCAATGTAGGCGAGACACCCACACATAGCACACACAAACCCGAGGAGGAGGAGGAGGAGTACAGCGGCGTGCTACGGGAGACGAAAGAAAATGAAGTAGGGGTGTGTATCCCGTAAGGGGGGAGGAGAGAGCGTCCGAACCTCCCCGCGTGTCCCCCGGCTTTGCCTCCCCCTGCCTCCATTCTCTTGAATCCTTGGGCTTCCTCTCTACCAGAAGGGGAGCACGGCAAGCACACCTGTACCCGCACCACTCATGATGCCGTGGGTGGACTCGACGAAGAGTGACCATCGATGTGTTTTTTATCCCCCTCCCCTCCCCTCCTCTCGCTTCCCTTGCATGAGGCCTCACACGTCCGACCGAAACGCCTCCTTCCTCTGGGATGTTTTCCCCCGAACCTTTCCTTCGCTGCACTTCATAAAGTGCCGCCACTGCCATCATCGCCGAAGTGCCATGACGGCTGAGGGATAAGAAAAAAAGTAAGACCGACCGTTTACGTTCTCTTCATCTCTCTCCCAAAGGTAAGTACATTTATATGTAGCACAGACGCACCCGCCAGGGGCAAGTGCATCTCTTTGGGTCACCATATACGAACGAACGCACAACGACTACGACTGCAGTGGAAGCAGGGGGAGGTGGAACGGCGAATCCATCGCGAAGGGAGAGACGGCGGAAGGGAGATAAAGAAAAGAAAAGAGAAGGAAGGGGGGGGGGAGGGAGGGAGGGAGGGAGGGAGGGAAGAGGAGTGAGGAGACGTTACACAACTGATGTGCGCTCCTCCGCCTCCTTCTGTTGGTGACTACGGCAACTGTGAAGGCCTCCCAGGTAACAGGTGAAGACCCTCTCCTTCCTTCCCGCCCCCTCCCCCTTCTTTTTTTGGGGATGCTTACAAGAGTTCCACCTTGGCACCCAGCTTCTCATAAAGTGCCTTGAGCTTCTCTGCATCTTCTTTACTCATATTGGTGGCAACGAGGCCAGGGCACTTTTCTACCGCCTTCTTCGCATCGGCGATGCTCAGACTGGTGACGGTGCGCAACTCTTTAATAAGTTTGATCTTCAGCTCTGGGGCGTAGCTGCCCAGCTTCACGTCGTACGTCATCTTCTCTACCTTCTTCTTTTCTGCCTTGGGAGCTTCCGCCGCCGCGGCGGGCGCCTCGGCCGTGGGGGCGGCCGCCACAGCCGCCGCGGGCGCCATCATGACAGCTCCACCACCACCACCACCACCACCAAGGCCACGCAACAGCGCCTTCTCATAAAATTCATCACTGTGACCCAGCTTCTTGAAGATGAGACGCTGCAGCTCCGAAATTTCCTTGAGGGTCAGCTGTGAATACGTCGCTGCCAGATCGTTCAACTTTTTGTTTTCCTCGGTCGGCTTTGCGGAGCAGCAGCGGTAGGACGTCGTGCACCGGCTTACGAGCCCGCCAACCACTAACGCCCTGCGCATGCTCTTCTTGTGCGTGTGTGTGTGTGTGTGTGTGTGTGGTGGTGGTGGTGGTGGTGACGGTGAGAGGAATATGAAGCGACGAGGGTGGAGCGATACGGAGAGAAAGAGAGAGGAAGGGAGAGAGAGGAGACCGTAGCAGCAGGGCTGGACGGGAACTCCTCTTCGCCGCACGTAGACAAGGAAAGGAAGTAACACGAGAAAGGGGATAAGAAAACTGCGAAATATGCGAACAAGACAGCGCGAGGCTCAATGCAGGGTGCGCGCAGTGGAGAGGAGAGTGTCAACGCATTACAAGCCACGCAGGAGGACGGATCGGGTTGAGGGTGGGGAGGCACCAACATGGAAGAATGGGAGCGAGAGGAAAAAGAGTAAGAGAGGAAAGCAAAGGGGTGAGAGGTAGATGGACGCTTCAGGTCGACAACCACATGTGCGCACGTGCGCGTGACGATGCCCTTCGGTGTTCTGACGGGTTCCTCTTAGCTTGCTCGCCTCCGGTTTGAGCCGAGAGAAAGGAAGTAGAAAGGGGGCACCACAGGGATACGCGAGGCTGCTCTTCCTCCACCGCCCCTTCCCTCCCGCCTGCTTCAAGATTATCCTTATTTGGGCGGATGAAACAGCCTTTCGATGCACAACGACGAGCTTTCATGGCGTGTCATGCTGCGCGGGGTTCACGGCAGCATCACGCCAGGCAATGAAATGCGGTGCCGGTGGCACACTACGGAACTCCTCGTAAAACCCCGGGGCCCAGCTAAGTAAGTGCGTGTAGAAGGTGTAGCTGGTGACGTCTTGCTCCCGCTTCAGCTGCTTCGCATAACAGCGCTCCACCATATCTTCAGAAATGGTGAGCTGATGTCCGCTGAGGGCTCTCTGGTGCTGCAAGGCCCGCAACACATCAGCTTGCACCATCGCGGTGGCCTGTACGAGGTAGTCCACTGACACACAGTGGCCTTCCTCCATCGCCCGTGCAAGCGCCACGGTGACGGTGTCGCACCAATAGCTCAGGTACAACTTCTCGCCCAAATCGCTCAGCGGCTTCTCCGGGGTGCCCACTTTGCCCTCACGACGCGAGAGTTCATAACTGAGCTCGATGAGAAATCGTCCAATGCCACGGCTCTGGTACTGCGGTAGCACCAGAATGCAGGAGAGGTTGTACGGCTCCGGCGTCTGCTTCTCCTTACTGAAGTAGCCTAATACCTGCAGCCCATGCGTCTCGACAGAGCACAGCACGTAGAACAAGAACGGCGTCATATCGTGGTCCAGTGCCTTGTGCTCCAGGAATAGCTTCGAGAGAAGGGCAAGGTGCTCGCAGAACGTTGGCTCCAGCGAGCCATCCAACTCCAGCACGACGAGATGCCGAACCGGATCGCGATAAATCTCGTTTCCAGGTGGGTGTCGCCGACAGTCCTGTTGGAGGTGCCGCACCACCGCCTCCCCGTCCAAGAATGGACGCAAACAAAACGGGCAGATGTGGAGAGAGAGGGAGCGGGTGGCGATGGGCCACGGCCGAGCCGCTACTGTGGAAATGCCGCCCATGAGACCGCCCCTTCCAAGGCTGCCATTGCCCCCGCCTCCCATGCTAGAGACGTCCGAAGATGCTACAGACTGCACCAGCTGCAGTTCTGTGCTGCCCGCCACGTACTGTGAGGCGGCCTGCAGGCGCTGCTGCACCTCCGGCCGGGCAAGATGGTAGGGACTGAAGTACCACGTCTCCACCTCGTAGGGCCCCATGCAGACGGAAAAGATGTTTTTGGTTCGCGAAAAGAAGGCACTGTCGCGGCGTGCACGCGTTTTAGAGATCTTCACGAGGTGCGGCGTGTAACCTCCGCCCTTGGCATTCGCGGTGGCTTTCACCTCAGCACTGCTGGTCCCCTCGCCGGCTCCTGCACTCGCCTCCGTGCTCGGATGCTCCGTCGCGTGGAGTTGCCGTCGAGTTCTAATGCCGCTCGGCGAGTGCTGCTGATAAACGCTGCTCTTTCCAGGATGTGCACGACCCTGGCAGCGCTCTTTCAAGTCACTCGCCTGGAGCCACTGATCGAGTCGGCTGTCCTGCTCCACGTAATGGGTGTAGTACAGGAAGCCGCCATGCGTGGCATCCTCAGCGACCTCCAGCACGATGGCCGCGTGGAAAGTACCATTGAGAAGCGCATACACCTTTTGCTTCTCCTCGTACACGGGTGAAAGATGGCGCGACATGGCGCTCCACCGGTGCGGATTGCGCTCCTCCTTTTTTACGGTTGCACCCCTCCACCCTTCTCGGCAAACAACCGCGTGCGATAGGCGCGGTAGCCCGTCTCGCCTACGTGGAGAGGCGGAGCAAGCTGATGTAGAGCTTCTTTCTTTGCATATATATATATATATATATATATATTTATTTATTTATAGGTTGAGGGCGTGTGCTCCCCTCCTCAATTCCGTTCCCCCGTACAGGGAGGAGCCGGTGGTCGACCGCCGTCGCCGTGCCCGCCGTCGTGGAGTGCCAGCAGGGGGAGGCGGGGGACGAAAAGGCAGAAAACACGGAGAAGCCATTCATGGCAAGGGAGAGAGAGGAGATGGGCCGTAGCGGTTTCATAGGGAGGGGCCAAGTGAGATGCGGCTGAGATGCCGTCTTTTCCTTCCGTGAGACTTCGGTTCTTCCCTCCCCTCATCCCGATCGCGTGGTGGGCCGACCACTCCACCTCGTCGGCGTTCCACGAAACCGAAAAAAAGGCCGAGCCAAGTTTTCTCGCGTGCTTCCACGTATGGGATGGTGACACATGTGTCGATGCAGCGATGGAGTTGTGCGTGTGACGCGTTCAGCGAAGGGAGAGGGAAAGGGAGATGGGACACGTAGCACACGTACCGCCCTCTCTTCTTACGCAGTCCAGAAGATGCGAACACACTGAAGGAGAGAGAGAGAGAAAGAGAGAGAGAGGAGGGGGGGGGAGAGAGAAGGAGGACAGCGACGTGTTACGAGACTCGACTTCAACCACGGCAACGCCCCTTTAAAGAAAAGAAATCCGTTACAGAAGTACACGTGCGAACATCTTCGAACTCCCCGTCGCGGTCTTCACAACACCGAGAGGCAGAGGGAGGAAGTAAACCTTGGAGTTGATCCCTCCTTCTGTACCCCCGCCCACAAAGACGCTTATACGTGTTGAAATGAAAGACGAGGGGGAGGAAACAAGGGGGTGGGAGGAGGAGGAGGAGGAGGAGAGGCAGAACACGTCATCAACGACAATGTCCATTCCTATCGGTCATCCTCCCCATTGCTATATCATCTCGCTTCTCCTCTACCGCCGGATTCCTCCGCCCCCCTTTGCTTCCATTCACAAACTGATTCGAACTTGGAGTTCACATGGCAAGAGAGAATTTTAAAATGAAAATGAAACGCAGCAACGGCTGCAGGGAAATGACAAGCACAGCGAAAGTGATGGAGGCATGAACAACGAGGAAGAGCGTGCGCGCGCGACATGCGACGCCTTCCATCACAAGAAGGCCATCCAATTTTTCTCATCTCTACCCCCCCCCCCTCTCTCTCTCTCACACACACATGCCGTAGATGTGAGTTTGGCAAGAAGGAGGGGAAGGTAAAAGAACCATTCGAAAGTTCCATGCCATCCACATCGTCAAAGAGAGGAAGCGAACCAAACAACTCATTAAAGAACATGTTCAACGTTTATATTTGATAATGCTATACATCACCTCGAGGAAGCGCGCATTGTCTACGCGGGTGATGAGCTCACAGTTACGCCAGCGGCCCCGCTTGGCCATAGACTGCTCCGTACCGTACCAGTCTAGGCATATCTGACCGCGTGTTTCCCGCCCGTGAAGCTCTACAGTACAGTACGTGAGAAAGCGGTCTTTCACGCTCTCTGGGTGGAGCGCCGCCACCATCGCCACGGCGTCCGGAATGACGCACGTGTTGTCTTGCGTTGCCTCCGCATCGCCCGTGTCGGCTCGAGTGCCGTCTGCATGCGGCCGCGTGAACGTCTCGAGTCGCTGGAAGACCTTTTCTATGAACGCCTGAAACGTGTTTTGGGCTCTCCCACCGCTGCCCTGACGGCCCACCCATTCATCGAAGAAGGACCACGTCATGGAGCAGTCGACAGTGACTTCCCAGGACACAACGCGGATGGGGTGCATGCCGCGCTGGTTGAACACCACGAACGCTGCCTCAGGATCGCAGTGGATGTTGAACTCCGCCGTGAGGTTAGAATTGCCTTTTGCCTCACTCGCGCCGCCCATGATGGTGATGGCCGGCTCTGTCTCACTGCCCAGGATCGTGAAGACATGGGGAGCAATGCGCATCGCCAGGGCGATGTTGGTGAGAGGGCCTAAGCACACAAGTTGATATACCGTATCCCCATCGGGCTGGGCAGCCTGAAGCAGGTCGATGATGGCCGTCGCCGCGTGGACACCGGCCTGCTGCTGCACGCGTGCCGAGGGTGGGAAGTCGGCATCGCCGAAGCCGTCTTTACCGAACCCACCCCACTGCACCGTCTCCGCATCCGTCACGAGCGGTGCCTCGGCGCCCTTGAAGAAGGGAATGTCGCGATCAAAGACGTCCAGCAGCTTCCCGAGGTTCTCGGCACCCTGATCCACATTGACGTTGCCCCACACCACCGTTAAGGCGAGGATATCCGTGTTGGGGTCGGCTAGCGCTGCCATGATGCCGATGGCGTCATCGCCACCGCAGTCCGTATCGATGATGACTTTGCGGCGCGGCATGGGTGAAAGGGTAGGGGGGGGAGGAAGAATTGGAGGGAAAGAGCTAGTAACGATATAAATATATATATCAGTAGGTATCCCAGTGCGACAGCGATGGTAGGGGTGTGTCTCGCTGTAGAGTTGTAGCACGCAACTGCGTCACGAGTGGAACGAGGGCACACCCACTACTCTGTACGAGGGGGAAAGTTGGGGGTGCTGGGGGGCATGCAACATGCAAAAAGGGGGGAGAGGGGGGAAGGCAAAGCAAAAAGAAAGAGTTGGATGGGAGGTCGTATCGGGAAGATCATTTTTTGTGTGTCAGGGGGAGCAGGTGATGCGTGGGAGCACCGGTGTGTGGGTAGGCCATAAGGCGGGGTGATCCGTGGGATCCGATGTGTTCTTGTCGGAGCTCCACCACTCCAAATGTTGGGTGGCGGAAGGGTCCGCGAGAGACGACGCACGACCGAGTCGCAACACGTGAAAACACAAAAAATGCAAGAAAGCACGCAACCCCCCGCCCCCTCCATACGTACCCTCGTGAACGTCCCCTCCACTTTTTCGGTCATCATTGCAGCGCAGCAGATGCTGCTCATCGTTTGTCCTTTTTGCCGCCCACTGCTCGCACCGAGATTTTAGTTCGCCGAGCTTCCCATGTTGGGTGTACGCCACACCAGAGCCGACAGAAACGTCTCCCTCCCCCCTCCCCTCCACACACACACACACACACATAAAGTCACCGCGACATTCACAAAACGCAAGCAGAGTTGCAGAGCACACCATACCTCAACTATGTGTCTGACTTGACGCACTCCACTAAAACAGAGCTCTTTCATCATACACATTTTCCCTCGCCACGTTTGATGCGCATGAGGTAAAAAGCGAGAGGAGGGATCAGCGGCGTACACCGAAAGCGCGCGTGTGTGTATGTGTGGAATGGGGTTCTCCGCCACCATTCTCTGACTTTCATCCCACGGCAGCACCGCGTGCCTCTTCTATTGCGAAGGAGGTAGGCCGTGGTAACGGTAATGATTGTATTGGCGTTGCGGATCGTAAGAGCCTCCGTAGCGCCGCAGGAGGTAACTTCCATTGTAGGAGGTGGGGAGCTCCCCCCTGCTGGACACGCTGGTGGCTCTGCGCCTCGGCCTTTCATTCCCCGAGGCAGTGCGGTGCTGCTGATCTTGACGTCCGCGCCGTGTGGCAGCGATCTGCTCCATCAAAAGCTCGTATGCGCTCTTGCGGAACGGCGGTGGGAGCGGTACGACCGGTACAGCCGCGTCTTTCCGTAGAGCAGTTGGCTGCATCGTGTGTACCACATCTGCGAGCGCGCGCTCCGCTGCACTGCCAACGGTGTTGATCCGCTCGACCGCCTCGGTAATTGCCTGGCGGCGTTCCTCTACACTGGCTCCACCCTGCTGGGCGTATGCAGAGGATTGGGTAACGGTGAGCGCGCTGCTGTTGTGGTTCCGCAGAAGCCCCAAATCGTGGCGGCCGACGTGCTGCAGGCTTTGGACGATGTTTTTCATCATGGTACTGACGTCGTAGTGCGAGAGTATGAAGAGGCGGCAAACTTCATCCCGCACTCGCATGTCCACCCCGAGGTACTGCGTGCCTTCCATGTTCGGCACTGGCTCACGCGTAGCGTTTTCTAGGGTACGCCACGCTTCTACAGAGATCGGTTGCACCGGGGGGAGGCTGGGCGCTGGGGCGGTGGTGGCGGTTTGTGTGGAGCCAGGCGGAACAGCTGCTGCTGCCCCTGCCACCACCTGGGCTGGAGACGAGGCGGCTGGAGGTGCCGGTGGTCGTGGTACTGTCGCTGTAACAGAGGACGGTCCGGGTGCCGTGCTGATGGCATTCGGCAGCGGCTGAGGGGCTTGTGCCACTGGAAGAGCCGGAGGAGGAGCACTAGCCGGAGGAGGAGGAACACTAGCCGGAGGAGGAGGAACGCTAGCCGCTGGAGGAGCCGGAGTAGGAACACTAGCCGGAGGAGGAGGAACGCTAGCCGCTGGAGGTCGAGGCGGTACAGCCACTAAGGGTGGTGGGGGTGGAGGTGCCGCAGACATGATGAGGAGCGTGACCGGTAGTCAAGTTGCTACCTGCGATGGGATGTGGCGATCAACGAGAGTAGATCTATCTATCGCACTCACTCTCTATAGAAAGAGGTGCCTGTGCTTCCGTGGGCCTCCTCGGCCTCGCTTGTGAGTGAGGGATTCGTGTATGAAAGGTGGAACGTGGCTGGGGTGCGCATGGGGACCGCCACCAGCAACGAAGAGACGTCGGGGCTGTGGGATGCAAACATGGTGGCAGGAGATCCATCGTCGAAGCCGCACGACCCCATCCACCCATATTGTTTTGGCGAGGGGGGGGGGAAGGGAGGATCATACAGGGATGAAAGCCCACCCACCCAACACCAAAAAACACAAGGGGCAAAGGAAAGGAAAAAGTGGAGGAGAATGGGGAGGGAAAAGTTGTGAGGCTCCTTCGCATCGATCGATGGGAGTTGCGCCGGTTACGATCAGCACCTCCACAGTATTTGTTGACCCCGTAAGGCTCCCTCCGGTGGCAAAGCCCGGGGGGGGGGGGGGAGAGGATCCAGAGCAGCGCCCAGCGTGCTGCCTCTCTCTTCGATGCCCCCTTTCATGCGCGTGGAAGGCGCGCTGTTCGGTCCTCAAAGATGACGTTGTAGCGCACGCAGCGGAGCGAAAGGAGAACAGTTCATTCAAACAGGATAGGGTCGATAGAGGCGCGAGAAAAAACCAAACATAGCAAAAGACACGACGTGTGGAGAAGCGACATCCAAAGCAGAGCGAAATGGGAGAATGTTCAGCCCTCTCCTTGCGAGAAGGAAGGGAGGAAAGTCAAGCGGAGGAGGGAACGAGGGGGGGGGGAGGGGAGGGACTACGAGCGTTGCAAGCGCCCTTCCTGAAACAACAAAAAAGGCAGGGGATGAGGGAGGGGAGAAGATCGCCGCTCTGGCTTCCCGCACCCATCCGTCTCCGTTTGCATCACCAGAAAATGAACTCGCCTCACCCGCTTTAAAACTCCCCGAGAGTCCCCCGTAAAGAAGAGCAGCAACGAAAACAGCAACAAGAGAACGTGACGTGTCCTGCAGCACTGTCATATCCTGCGACGTTCAAGCTTCTCGATCCTTTTCGATCATCTCTCCGCCATCGTACGCCTTCTTCATTTTGGGATCGTGTAATGTTTTGTATGCCTCGATGATGCGCTGCATCTGCTTTTTCTGGTTCTCCTCCTCGGCTTCCGGATGCACATCGGGATGGTGTAGCTGTACGGCCGCCCGAAAGGCTTTGGTGATGTCCTTCGCAGTGGCGCTGAATTCCTTTCCCTGGAGCCCAAGTAAGGCGTAGTAGCCGAGGGGGTCCACATCCATCAAGTCCGTGCGGCGGCGGTTCCGGGGGTCGAAGTGTCCACCACGCGCTCGAGCCTGATCTCGTGCTGTTTCTTCCTTGACGCGCTGTTGAAAAGCGTCTCGCGCGCGTGCCTGGCGGCGGAGCTCCTCTCGGTACTCGTACTCCATCCTCTCCTCTTCCTCCGGTGTCCAACAGTAGCCAGCATGGTCGGTCGGAAGATTAAGAATCCCTATGGACTTCAGCTGCATCTGTTGCCGCGCTTGCTCTTGCAAGAGGCGTGCTCGCTGCACGGCCTGCACCACGTAGCTCGACGAGGCGCCAGACACGAGGGCGGCGGCCGTCGCCACACCAGGCTCTAAAAAGGGCACCGCACTGAGCAGCGTACCCGCCGCAAGCGTGGCAGCCAATCCCCACCGTTTAGCTCGAGTAAGATGCAGAATAGGGCCAACCACCTTCCCGGTGGCACCACACACGAACACTGGCAGCTGCGTCGTGTGCGACACCGTCGAGATCTGAAGCCTGAAGAGGGGCAAGAAGACTGGGCGAATACGGGTGGCGTCCATATGGAGGCTGGTCACGCTCACGTTACTTTTCAGGAAGGTGCCGTGAAACTTGCGAAGCTCGTGGTCGATGCGGTGGAGAACGACATGGCGGTTGACACGACGCTCCATCACCGAGAGGGCGGTGATGGTGGACATGGTGAAGGGCACCACCGTAGGCCGATGCCTCATTTTCTCTACTTCGCCGAGTAGCTCAAAGCGTGAAATCAGCATAGACGGGACGTGCGTGCCGGTGAGGCAGCTCTCCACCATGTCAAGTGGTTCTCGATAAGACGCAGAAATTTGATTTATGGGCATGTACTCCCCGAACGGGTAGCTGAACTCGTACCGGGGCCCTTCCAACCACACCAAGTTGTGTGGCTGCGTCAGAAGTGTCTTGTCTTCCTGCAGGAGGTCTGCCTTGAAGGTGCCGCTCGCGGACGTCTCAGCCAGCCAGAAAGGAAGTAGAAAGCGCTCGGCCCTGTGGATCTCTACGGCAGTCTTGTGATGACGGCACACATTGTCGACCACCTCCGCGTCGGAGATGTGAAAGGGAATCCCGTACGCCTTTTTGTGGATCACCACCTTGCTTTTTTCTAATCGGTCAGCGTTCACCGCAAAGGCAGCCACCGCGCTCTCCTCCGTGTTGCGCTGACCTCCATGCGACTCCTCGAACAATGCCGTGAAGCGGCGTCCGCCTGTCTGCAGCGCCGTTGCCGCTGGGTAGCACCCCTCACATTTCCTTTGCCAGACAACGTGAGGCGCGGCACCAGTGACGGCGGTGGATGACCACCGCAACATCTGTTCGGTGGTAACGAAGCAGGTGGTCAACCCCAGTCCGGCCGGGCTACCCTCCTCTCTCTCTTGTGGATCTCAACGTGCCTTTCGGCACCGGCAAGGTGTACAAGAATAAGAGCTGTGGATGCTCCCTCGAAAGAATAAAAGGAAGGAACCGTAATGGGGGGGGAGAGAGGCAGCCGAGGGAGGAGCAGCGGTCAAATCGTTCAAGCGGGCGTCACAATGTTTGACTGGC